>BQKZ01012826.1:7636-28666 GCA_036244855.1 Temnopleurus reevesii | reverse complement strand
GCAAGCCTGAAAGTCGAAGCCATTCAAGTATATTAGAAATTATACCGCAGCAAGTGTTGCAATATATAATGTGTGGTTTCATATTCGTGGGTTTTCGAAAATTGTGGACAGTGGCCTGTAGACGGTAGAAAACGAGTGCGCAATTGAAGATGGGCACGTCAGGGGTCTGTCATAAAAAAGATGCTATCAACCTTACGATAAATATTAATCGTAAGTCTATGGCAAAACATGCACCATTAATCAAATTTAATTTACAATCATCTTTATCCCCTTCAATGCCTAGTTTACCTCACTCAGCTGTGGGTTTGTCTTCACTTATGGAGGCGCACATCTTTTCCCTTAATTTTATTTCTTCTTACCTCTTTCTTTTAATTTGATTTAATTTAATTCAATTTCTTATTTTTTCCTTGAAATGCAGAGCGCTACCTACAGCTGCACTGCTAAAGCCAGGGTAATTATGCTACATTGTAGAGCGCTTAGGGACGACTGATAAAGTCAGTGTTAGGCGCTATATAAGAATGTATAATTAGTATTATAAATTTGCTATTTCCCTCAACGTCCGAAACAATACCTGCCTATTAAAAAACCTCTATACTCACACGTCAAAACGCTCACATAACTATACCCACTGAAACATACTAAAGGTCTAACTCTACAAGATTTTACCCAACATTAGGCAACATGCTGTCGACAAAAATAATTGTATGAGTATATCGAGCTTATGGTGGACTTGCAAAATTTTACACAACTATTGGTTTAGATATGCCCAACTGCTGGTAAAAATGCAACTTTCAACCATTAATATGACGTGAACAGTACTACTAACTCACAATTGGACAAAGAGAGTTTCCATCATTCTAACCATATATAGCTTTTACGAAAGGTACTTTTTACTAGATCTAGGGCGAGGTAGCTCAACATTGCAATGCCATCGTTACCTTTCTCTATTTGTACTCCCGATAAATTCAATAGCCGAGTAAAGATGGCCGGAAATATTGCCCGAAGAAACGTTTCGTGATTAAATCTGGTGTCCATTTACCATATAGCGTAGAAATACCTGTCACCAGTCGTGCATTCTCGATCAAAATGAAAAGCTTACTTTTCACTGAAATGTATTTTCTTTGGAAGAAGACGAAATTTGTGTCTCTCGCGACTAGGTTTCGTCGATAGCTTTATTGTTTCATCTGCGGATCTAGGAGTCGTTCCCGTTTCTCGCTAAATAAAGAATGAATTTAAATGGTACATTCTGGATCAAAATGAGAACCTTACTTCTAACTGAAATGTATTTTCTTAGGTAGAAAACGAAATCTTTGTCGCTCGCGACTGGGTTTGCTGAAAACATTATTGTTTAATTTGCAGAACTATTCCCTATTCTCGCTAAATAAAGAATGAATTTATATGTTGCATTCTGCATGGATAAAATTGAAAACCTTACTTTTCACTGAAATGTATTTTCTTGGGTAAAAAATAAACGAAATCTTTGTCGCTCGCCATTGGCTTTGCTGAAAACATTATTGTTTCATTTGCGGATCTTCGACCCATTTCCCTTTCTCGCTAAAATAAAGGATAATTTTTTTCCTCTGAATGTTCCGGGTTTTTTTATCTCAACTCATTCTGCAAGAGAGAAAGAAAAAAAAATATTTGACCTTATTTCATGTGAGACAAGGAAGTAGAAAAACAACAGAAGAGGAGATGGATAAATGAGGATATTATGACTTTACCAGAGGCATACGAAATCACTTGTCAAAACAAAGGATTCTAATTTACGTTACATACAAACCTGACAAAGAAAACTAGAAGGAAAAGGAAAATTAAAGAAAACTTTCAGATAACATAATTTTGAAAGAAAATCAAAATTCTTTCAAACGAATCTAACCACAACATTGTCTCAGTCACCCTCATGAATAGAAATTATAATTGGTTTTCTTCCTGTTCATGGCAGTTTGTGACAAGCAAAGATACTCCTGTAGGAATTAACTTTTTTCAGAAGGATATAAACCGATCGAGCACCAGAGACATTCGGTTTACTTAATAACTCAAAGAAATCGTTGACTTTAAAGGTATAGATGCGTAGTGGCCGGGATGCAGAAAGTGATTTTAAACGTGCTGATGTATTCACAAGTTGCTTTACATGCCTACATATATCTGTGTAGGATATTAGGAGTACATTTGTGCTCGTATTTTGTGTATTTTACGCCGAACACGTCATTCAGCCATTATTCCTTCGGTGTGCTAACTGCTTTTCCACGGGGGAGCATCGGCCTGAAATGGGCGGTGCGATCGGAGGTATTGTCTGCGGTGTGTGAGTTCGCATTCATTTTGTACGTGAAGCATGTTGTGGTTGGGAGATACGACCGCAGCATGTTCTTTTTTTTATTTTGCGATAATTCAGCCATTTCTAGGTCGATTTCATTAAAACAAACTATGAACATGCTCTAATTTACTATAAAAAAAAAAATTGAAAAACTGCATTATGGTAATAATTTAGTGCAGCTCGCAAACTAGTTAAATATCTGAAGCGCCCTTCTCCCAAAACTGGTCTATCGCTTTAAAAGACATTACATGTCAGATAGACAGAGCGTGCGAAGGTTCCCTTTTCAAATACAACTCGACGAAGGAAGAGGGTGGCGAACAACATTACTAATGGATTCTGCCAACACACCTTGTCAGAACTAATGAATAAACCTAAACAAATTACACAACATGGGTTAGAATAGTAGTTGGATGTTAATATGGTATGGATCAAAGGATAATAATAATAATTATAATAATAATATTGATTATTTATATAGCGCTAAAAACAGAGAGTATCATAGCACTTTACAATTTAAGAGAACAAAATCTTAGGTTAGCGAATTAACGGTCAATAATAACCAATGATTAATCTCGCATTTCGTAGGTTCGAATACCTCCCTTGGCGTTATTTACTTCAGTAAGAAATTCATCCACATTGTGCCGCACTTAACCCAGGAGAGTTGAATGGGTACCGGACAGGAATGTTTATTTCTTGAAATGCCAAGTGCTGAAGTCAGGGTAATGATAGTGTAAAGTGTCTTGAGCACTCTGTAGAGGGTATACGTGCGCTATATAAATTGCGTTTATAAAGTTTACAATTAACACGGTCCATTAAACTAATGGTACAGCGATGTTATAATAATAATAGATGTAATTTGTATAGCGCACGCATCCACTCTGCTCAGTGCTCAAGGCGCTTTACATTATTATTACCCTGGCTTTATCACGGAAGACACGTAAAAACATACTAGAATTATATAAGATTTGTCCTAAGGTCTACGCACACCTAAACACCAACACGCTCACGCATATATAATCACACAACTCCTAGCTCATTACCCCCCATTCCATTTCCCATTTTTTATTATCACTATGTCCACATCTACCTGAGATCGCAAATAGACTAAAACAAAATTTCTCTCTTTCCTCGTTGTCAATCTCCCTATGAGACGTCACTTGGCTGGAATACAGGCTTAATCCAGGACTTGTACCTTATGCATGATCTCTTGTATATAAACGCAGGATAACACACACACGAGTTATGCATGCATACACACACATATATTACGCCATAGAATCCTATATATCGATTATGACGTTATCACATATTAAGATGTCGATATCCACAGAAGTCAGCCCTAAATGAAAACTAGATGAATATACTTTATGTACCATAAATATTCACTCTATAAATACACGATGACATGTACACGTGTCCATCATGTACAGTGACACAGTTCAATATGCGCACATTAGCTTACACCCACGCCCACACATTCACATATTCCACACACATATAAACATGCAGAATCCCTCAAAATCGACACTAAAACAATAACTGCGTAAAATTTGAAATGTTCTCATAGTAAACAAGCTATTCATTTCATTAAGATTGCAAGATAAACCGCAATTTTCTTTTAACGTCTCAGTCTTGCCATTCAACAACTTAGTTTTATGGGTGTTATTTACCTTCCCACAGGCATAACTTTCTTTTAAAACAAGTCTTGATACATGTATGTAGGGCCGTGTTTCATTAAGATACAGACAATTTTAAGTGAGACATTCAGCGTAACAGAATGACTGTTTCCGTTGAAAGGCTGTTTAATATTCGAAAAATACACCAGTCGATCTAAAGTTATTCTAACCTTCTTAGGACGACTCGGTGAAATGCCGCCCTGTGTAATACTCACAAGATCTTCAATCATTCAGCACAAGAACTGACTTTAGGCGTTTCTAAAGTTGTTCTTAAACTCTTTCACCCTCTGGGTGCGCATGTAACCCCGCCCTGGGAACGGAATCTCCCTTATGTAATCCTACCACTCATTTGTAACGAGTACCATGACATTCCAGGAGACGATGCTCGCAGCTGGTGGCTACTACACAGTTAAAAATGAAGGTGTAACATTGCACATTTCAAGTTTTGGAAGAAATTTCTTTTAGGGCGATATTAAAACTTTTCCTCATACAAAATACATGTACTTACACAAAATAATAACACGGTAGCAGTGGGTTCGAACAAGCGACATGAGGGGCTGTGTCATTGATCCAACTCAAACGCTTTACTGACTGAGCTGTCCGATGCTCTCGACCAATGTACATATTTATAAGACAACAAATAAAATGGTGGAAGGAATTTCCCATAAAAAATATATCATTTGATCCGCTTCAAGCTTAAGAAAGTGACACAGCTGCACAGCTCAGTCGGTATTTCGTCAGTCTTGGAATAAAGCAATCCTTTAAGAGGGTTTGAACCCCACAACTGCTTTGTTTTGTTTTGTAATATTTGGTACTCTTGTATCTAAAATATGCACCTTTTTTGAAAAATGCAATATCGTACATTTACGAAATGGGTGCAATGCTCTGCATCCTAAAAGGATGGTACCTCAAGCGTTGCATTATATTGCATTGGCAAAGGTGCAAAGCTTTACCTTTTTTCTTAGTAGGCACCAGTATAGATAACAGGTGATTGATACTGTTTCAGCCCGAGGGAAGGACTGGAGAAACCAAAGAACTCAATGGCTCATTATGGAAACAAGACACACTCACAAGGACAGTCCCATGAGTGAATCAACACTGATCAATGTGCAAGAAACATTTACAACGCTGTAAGCAGAACGCACAAATTATTTGGGCAAATGAAACCACTTACATTCGTAATTAGACAGTGTAGTTGGACACAACAACATCATCATAATAATAATAATGCACAACATTTATATAGCGCTTAATACGAAGTTTTTCTAAGCGCTCTGTGCATTATTACCCGGCTATAGCATGGCTTCCATTCGGCGCTCACTGCATTCAAGGAATTGCTTCTTACCGGTACCCATTCACCTCACCTGGCTTGAGTGCAGCACAGTGTGGACAAATTTCTTGCTGGAGGAAATTGACGCCACGGGTAGGATTCGAACCTACGACCCTCGGGTGGAAAGGCGAGAGTCAGATCGAACCACTACACCACGACGCCTCTTACTCTTCGGAGTGTTGTCGTACATCGCTCTTACATGTTGAGTACATACAAGAGAAGCATTNCCAAATGTTTAGAATAACCATTGCATCGGTTGAATCAGCTAATTTCTATTTCGATTGTCCGCAATGTTAACCATTGCCTTTGAAGAAGGTTTTATCTGCGCGGCTTAAAAAGTGCTTTGAACGAATGAATGTGCAAAAGCAGTCACATCGTTTGTTAGTCGATTCCTGAATGTAAGAATTCATTAATATTTGAGATAATATGAGAAGGTAACGTGTACTAATGGATGAGATGACCAAAGTGCTTTTCTCGGTTCTGGTCATGAATGTTCGCTTCCATTTTTAGACTCCCTCTAGGCAAGATCAATTTGATTCTATTTACTACATCTGTTAACCTAGTAAGCCCATGGGGTGCAGCTTCTTACGCACTCCAGATTACTTGATTGAGAATCTGTTGGCCCGACGGTGTTTGTGTGTATGTGCGTATGCTATGTGACAATCAGTGTGTGTGTGTTGCTAGAGAGAGAGAGAGAGAGACCGAGGAACTTGTATATTGTATGTGCGTGTGCCAGAGAGCGTCAAGAGAGGGTTTGTGTATGCCAGAGAGAAAGAGAGAGCGTTTACATGTGTGTGTGTGTGTATGTGTGTGATGGAACTTGCCTATGTATGTGTGCGTGTGTGTTAACGTAGTAAGCCCGTGGGGTGCATCTTCTTACACACTCAAGATTACTTGATCAAGAATCTGTTGACCCGACGGTGTTTGTGTGCGCGTGTATGCTAGTGAGAGAATCAAAGGGTGTGTGTGTGTGTGTGTGTGTGTGTGTGTTTGTGTTTGTGTGCCTGAGAGAAACAGAGGGGGAGAGAGAGAGACAGAGGGAATGTGTGTGCGTGAGAGAGAGAGATGTAAAGAAAGAAGATAGGATATGTGTGCAGGTGCGTGTGTATGTGGTTTGTGTGTGTGGTATGTGTGTGTTTTGTATGTGTGTATTTGTGTGTTTAATATGTGAACCACATGTGCCTGTAGTTTGTTCGTGTTGTGGCGTCTTTGCTTTCCGCATATACCCTCATATGCCCTATTTCGGTGAATCTACCAAGTGTGTTTTTATAAAACGTTTATAGATGTTTTGTACAGTCCTTCTATGAGTAGGTTAATAATTTGAAATTAATTTACTTTCTATAGAGGAGCCAATGTATCATGGTATCAAATTATGATAGGGAATGAAATAGGCCGGGTCAATATTCAGCCCAGGCATATTATTCAAACGGAGCGCATAATGCAGAAGTAGAGCATAGATCTTTCATTTAACCAAATGAGGGCAAAATGAAAACGATATTTTATTTGAGGTAACTTTTTTTCTCCATTCGTAATCATTCTTTCCTGTCGTTAAAGTGACCCCATAATACAATTCGGAGGATTTTCCCTGCGCTAGGCCACTGATATAATTTTGCAGAATAATATAGGTTGCTTCAATTAGTATGGATATCTTTCAGAAAGGCCTCTGCTTCAAATGAAATTGATAGTTTTGTTTATGTATTGCAAAACACTTGCCAAATGCAATGGTAAATGATTTGATACTTGAGCCCGTCGTTATTAACCGTTTTTTTTCATGACATCTAAAAATATGACTTATTGTAAATCCCAGTCACACTCGCCCGATTAGGAGCGTCGATTGTGGCGAATAACTTTTAAAGGCACATGATTGTGTAGATTTAGTGTTGGGAGAGATGGTGCTTAAGATATTGAGTATTTTGTAAGATGCAGTATAACTGCTCACATAATACTCATTTTCAAGAACAAAATAGAGCAATTTCATGATGTTTTGTTTGAATAATACCGACCAAGAAAGGGCTAATTCATCGCAAAACAAAGAAAACAATGTGTTTCGCTCGCATACCGACTCACATACAAAATCAATGCGAATTCAGATTACCCGCAATTTAAGCGGGAACGCTGTTCACCGAACACCCACTCCGCGGGACACAACCCCGCTAGCGGTCCGTAGAAGCGACCGTTTTTTTTGGTATTGGTTAATGACACTTGGACTGAAATTTGAAATTTACTGTAAGTGCTAGAATCATCACATAATTTCGTATGGTTGCAAAACAATTCTTTTCTTTGAATTAAAATCGAATAAATCTAACCTGGAAGTGAGGTCGTCTTCAAACTTCTTACAGGATCATAATCAACGAGGAATTGTCCAATTTGATACAAAAGGAGTATATCCATGGACCTAATTTTCTGCTCTTATCGCGAGTCTTTAAAGTTTAAGTTGATGTGTCTTCATGTGTATGTGTATGTACAAGAAACATGCATATTCCCTTTTACCCAATATTAGGTTAACGTTTTCTAAGAGTGTGTTATTATTTTGTTCTCAATTCATACTCGAAGTTCACAAGTCTGACTGCGGCCATGCCCAATGATGCCTGATGTTTACACGTGAGCCGTTTGATCAATTTAAAATGATCAACAAATATTGTGCCTCCGGGATCGGTTCTGTAATATCAGCCTGTGATATTGTTTATGGAGTAATATTCCTTGGATAACTTTCAAACTTCATATTTCATTATCCTAAGGCATTTCCTTTATTTTCATGAGAGGCTTTCATAATTATCATAAAAGACAGGTGTGTGGTTTTGAAATAAAAAGAAGTTACGCTACGAACATTTGTGCTAGTACTAAATATAATATTTAAAAGTTTTGAATTGTCCAAAGGCCAATGACGTGAGTTGAACCTAAATTGATATCGCCTTTAATGACTTTGAAATTTTAAATCAATAGTACATGAATTTTAATCATTCATCCTTTTTCAGTTAATTAATATTATCAATAAGTAACTTTTATGTTAGTAATTTCTCCTCGCAAGTAGTTGTTGTTGTTGTTAGTTTTAAAGGCGCTTCATTCATGTATGAATAATTTGCGCCTAAAAGTTACTTAGCTCATCATTATAAATAGTTATGAACTGTGTCCGTATCTTCTTTGTATGATTTGTTAATATCAATTTGCATTTTTACATGTTAATATATCTAACCTGATCCATGCTTTCCACGTAATTTTATTGTGCTACCAGAGCATTGATGCCCGTAGTTGCATGTATGAATACATTTGAATGAATATATAAATGAATTAATTAGATAATCGATCAATTAATATTTGATGGGCAACTAGTATATCGAGAAATACATTCTTGTCTTAAAGACATACTTCGCACTTTGATCGTTGATATATTTAACTCGGAATATCAACTATTTCTGGGAAATTAAGTCGAGTGCTATTTCAGTGCTTCTTTGTAATGCTATTGTCATCGGGACCGGCTTGCGAGTCTGATGTTAGCATAATTTAATGCATGACGTATTGATGTATTGCTTCATGACACAATTATTTAAAAGTGTTTAATACGATATAAACTATTTCCGTAAAATTAAATCAAACACCAATTCAATGTCCGTTGTAATGCTATTCAAATCAGGACCAGTTTGTGATTGCTGTGTCTGCACACGACATACGGCTCTATTATCTATGAAACACTTTACTTTATTGAAATAGTTTATTTTATGTTGTTTGTAATTCTTTTATTTCTGCTTAACCCTTGGAAAGCGGGAATGATGTAAATATGATAATCTTGAAAAGTGTGGAAAACGACGTGTGTTAAACCTTGTGGAAGTTTACTGTAAAGATCCAAATCATGGTGATATTTTGGCTTATCATGTCAGAATGGTAATGATAATGGTAGTGTACATCAAATAGTAATGCTAGCTCAATAATGGTTAGACAACCAGCAATCTCCTATCCAAATGATCATAATCCAAATGCTAAAACAACGTTTCCATTTTTAAAGTTTTTACAGTTCCTCAACGCGTGAATGTGTGAAAAAACGCACGAAATCAACGTACTGAACAAGCTAAAAGTCTGACACAATTGAGGAGATATTTCTGTCTCTTGAAGTGATTTGATGTGCCTGATGTATTCATCATGTTCCTCCCACAAAACAACTAGTAATGTCCCGCCACCAAATGAGGGCGTCAAAATGCTCAAACAATTTGATTTGATTTGATTTATTTTATTTCCATTTCAATATCATTTTCACAATTTCAACAACAAATTATAATCATTTGCAAGAAAAACAAAAATATTTACAATGTTTAAGTCTTTAAGTTTTCACAGTTTCTCTACGCACAAATGCGTGCAAAAAAAAAACGAAGTCAACGTACTGACACCATAATAAATTGAGGAGATAATTCTGTCTCTTGAAGTGATTTGATGTGCTCCTGAAGTGTTCATTATGTTCATCCCGCAATGCCTCATGGGAAATCAGCACTCACTATTGATTTCATATGAGGACCATTCAATTTAGGTCTAGGAGCTTCTCATAGTTAGCAAGCCTGAAAGTCGAAGCCATTCAAGTATAGTAGAAATTATACCGCAGCAAGTGTTGCAATATATAATGTGTGGTTTCATATTCGTGGGTTTTCGAAAATTGTGGACAGTGGCCTGTAGACGGTAGAAAACGAGTGCGCAATTGAAGATGGGCACGTCAGGGGTCTGTCATAAAAAAGATGCTATCAACCTTACGATAAATATTAATCGTAAGTCTATGGCAAAACATGCACCATTAATCAAATTTAATTTACAATCATCTTTATCCCCTTCAATGCCTAGTTTACCTCACTCAGCTGTGGGTTTGTCTTCACTTATGGAGGCGCACATCTTTTCCCTTAATTTTATTTCTTCTTACCTCTTTCTTTTAATTTGATTTAATTTAATTCAATTTCTTATTTTTTCCTTGAAATGCAGAGCGCTACCTACAGCTGCACTGCTAAAGCCAGGGTAATTATGCTACATTGTAGAGCGCTTAGGGACGACTGATAAAGTCAGTGTTAGGCGCTATATAAGAATGTATAATTAGTATTATAAATTTGCTATTTCCCTCAACGTCCGAAACAATACCTGCCTATTAAAAAACCTCTATACTCACACGTCAAAACGCTCACATAACTATACCCACTGAAACATACTAAAGGTCTAACTCTACAAGATTTTACCCAACATTAGGCAACATGCTGTCGACAAAAATAATTGTATGAGTATATCGAGCTTATGGTGGACTTGCAAAATTTTACACAACTATTGGTTTAGATATGCCCAACTGCTGGTAAAAATGCAACTTTCAACCATTAATATGACGTGAACAGTACTACTAACTCACAATTGGACAAAGAGAGTTTCCATCATTCTAACCATATATAGCTTTTACGAAAGGTACTTTTTACTAGATCTAGGGCGAGGTAGCTCAACATTGCAATGCCATCGTTACCTTTCTCTATTTGTACTCCCGATAAATTCAATAGCCGAGTAAAGATGGCCGGAAATATTGCCCGAAGAAACGTTTCGTGATTAAATCTGGTGTCCATTTACCATATAGCGTAGAAATACCTGTCACCAGCCATACATTCTCGATCAGAATGAAAACCTTACTTTCGCTGAAATGTATTTTCTTTGGAAGAAGACGAAATTTGTGTCTCTCGCTACTAGGTTTCGTCGATAGCTTTATTGTTTCATCTGCGGATCTAGGAGTCGTTCCCGTTTCTTGCTAAATAAAGAATGAATTTAAATGTTGCATTCCAGATCAAACTGAAAGGTATTTTCTTGGGTAAAAAAACGAAATATTTGTCGCTCGCGACTGGCTTTGCTGACAACATTATTGTTTCATTTGCGGATCTTCGACCCATTTCCTATTCTCGCTAAAATAAAGGATATTTTGTCCTCTGAATGTTCCGGGGTTTTTTTTAAATTCTTTATCTCAACTCATTCTGCAAGCGAGAAAGAAAAAGATATTTGACCTTATTTCATGTGAGACAAGGAAGTAGAAAAACAACAGAAGAGGAGATGGATAAAAGAGGATATTATGACTTTACCAGAGGCATACGAAATCACTTGTCAAAACAAAGGATTCTAATTTACGTTACATACAAACCTGACAAAGAAAACTAGAAGGAAAAGGAAAATTAAAGAAAACTTTCAGATAACATAATTTTGAAAGAAAATCAAAATTCTTTCAAACGAATCTAACCACAACATTGTCTCAGTCACCCTCATGAATAGAAATTATAATTGGTTTTCTTCCTGTTCATGGCAGTTTGTGACAAGCAAAGATACTCCTGTAGGAATTAACTTTTTTCAGAAGGATATAAACCGATCGAGCACCAGAGACATTCGGTTTACTTAATAACTCAAAGAAATCGCTGACTTTAAAGGTATAGATGCGTAGTGGCCGGGATGCAGAAAGTGATATTAAACGTGCTGATGTATTCACAAGTTGCTTTACATGCCTACATATATCTGTGTAGGATATTAGGAGTACATTTGTGCTCGTATTTTGTGTATTTTACGCCGAACACGTCATTCAGCCATTATTCCTTCGGTGTGCTAAGTGCTTTTCCACGGGGGAGCATCGGCCTGAAATGGGCGGTGCGATCGGAGGTATTGTCTGCGGTGTGTGAGTTCGCATTCATTTTGTACGTGAAGCATGTTGTGGTTGGGAGATACGACCGCAGCATGTTCTTTTTTTTATTTTGCGATAATTCAGCCATTTCTAGGTCGATTTCATTAAAACAAACTATGAACATGCTCTAATTTACTATAAAAAAAAAAATTGAAAAACTGCATTATGGTAATAATTTAGTGCAGCTCGCAAACTAGTTAAATATCTGAAGCGCCCTTCTCCCAAAACTGGTCTATCGCTTTAAAAGACATTACATGTCAGATAGACAGAGCGTGCGAAGGTTCCCTTTTCAAATACAACTCGACGAAGGAAGAGGGTGGCGAACAACATTACTAATGGATTCTGCCAACACACCTTGTCAGAACTAATGAATAAACCTAAACAAATTACACAACATGGGTTAGAATAGTAGTTGGATGTTAATATGGTATGGATCAAAGGATAATAATAATAATTATAATAATAATATTGATTATTTATATAGCGCTAAAAACAGAGAGTATCATAGCACTTTACAATTTAAGAGAACAAAATCTTAGGTTAGCGAATTAACGGTCAATAATAACCAATGATTAATCTCGCATTTCGTAGGTTCGAATACCTCCCTTGGCGTTATTTACTTCAGTAAGAAATTCATCCACATTGTGCCGCACTTAACCCAGGAGAGTTGAATGGGTACCGGACAGGAATGTTTATTTCTTGAAATGCCAAGTGCTGAAGTCAGGGTAATGATAGTGTAAAGTGTCTTGAGCACTCTGTAGAGGGTATACGTGCGCTATATAAATTGCGTTTATAAAGTTTACAATTAACACGGTCCATTAAACTAATGGTACAGCGATGTTATAATAATAATAGATGTAATTTGTATAGCGCACGCATCCACTCTGCTCAGTGCTCAAGGCGCTTTACATTATTATTACCCTGGCTTTATCACGGAAGACACGTAAAAACATACTAGAATTATATAAGATTTGTCCTAAGGTCTACGCACACCTAAACACCAACACGCTCACGCATATATAATCACACAACTCCTAGCTCATTACCCCCCATTCCATTTCCCATTTTTTATTATCACTATGTCCACATCTACCTGAGATCGCAAATAGACTAAAACAAAATGTCTCTCTTTCCTCGTTGTCAATATCCCTATGAGACGTCACTTGGCTGGAATACAGGCTTAATCCAGGACTTGTACCTTATGCATGATCTCTTGTATATAAACGCAGGATAACACACATACACGAGCTATGCATGCATACACACACATATTACGCCATAGAATCCTATATATCGATTATGACATTATCACATATTAAGATTTCGATATCCACAGAAGTCAGCCCTAAATGAAAACTAGATGAATATACTTTATGTACCATAAATATTCACTCTATAAATACACGATGACATGTACACGTGTCCATCATGTACTGTGGCACAGTTCAATATGCGCACATTAGCTTACACACACGCACACCCACGCCCACATATTCACATATTCCACACACATATAAACATGCAGAATCCCTCAAAATCGACACTATAACAATAACTGCGTAGAATTTGAAATGTTCTCATAGTAAACAAGCTATTCATTTCATTAAGATTGCAAGATAAACCGCAATTTGCTTTTAACGTCTCAGTCTTGCCATTCAACAACTTAGTTTTATGGGTGTTATTTACCTTCCCACAAGCATAACTTTCTTTTAAAACAAGTCTAGATACATGTATGCAGGGCCGTGTTTCAATAAGATACAGACAATTTTAAGAGAGACATTCAGCGTAACAGAATGACTGTTTCCGTTGAAAGGCTGTTTAATATTCGAAAAATACACCAGTCGATCTAAAGTTATTCTAACCTTCTTAGGACGACTCGGTGAAATGCCGCCCTGTGTAATACTCACAAGATCTTCAATCATTCAGCACAAGAACTGACTTTAGGCGTTTCTAAAGTTGTTCTTAAACTCTTTCACCCACTGGGTGCGCATGTAACCCCGCCCTGGGAACGGAATCTCCCTTATGTAATCCTACCACTCATTTGTAACGAGTACTATGACATTCCAGGAGACAATGCTCGCAGCTGGTGGTTACTACACACTTAAAAATAAATGTGTAAAATTGCACATTCAGAAATTTGGGGAAAATAACATTTTGAGGGCAATATTGAAACTTTTCCTCATACAAAATACATGTACTTACACAAAATAATAACACGGTAGCAGTGGGTTCGAACAAGCGACATGAGGGGCTGTGTCAGTCCAACTCAAACGCTTTACTGACTGAGCTGTCCGATGCTCTCGACCAATGTACATATTTATAAGACAGCAAATAAAATGGTTGAATGAATTTCCCCTTAAATATATATCATTTGATCCGCTTCAAGCTTAAGAAAGTGACACAGCTTGGAATAAAGCAATCCTTTAAGGGGGATTGAAGCCCACAACTGCTTTGTTGTTTTTTTTTGTAATATTTGGTACTCTTGTATCTGGAATTTGCACCTTTTATGAAAAATGCAATATCGTATATTTACGAAATGTGTGCAATGCTCAGCATCCTAAAAGGATGGTATACATCAAGCGTTGCATTATATTGCATTGGTAAAGGTGCAAAGCTCTACCTTTTTTTCTTAGTAGGCACCAGTATAGATAACAGGTGATTGATACTGTTTCAGCCCGAGGGAAGGACTGGAGAAACCAAAGAACTCAATGGCTCATTATGGAAACAAGACACACTCACAAGGACAGTCCCATGAGTGAATCAACACTGATCAATGTGCAAGAAACATTTACAGCGCTGTAAGCAGAACGCACAAACTATTTGGGCAAATGAAACCACTTACATTCGTAATTAGACAGTGTAGTTGCACACAACAACATCATCATAATAATAATAATACAAAACATTTATATAGCGCTTAATACGAAGTTTTTCTAAGCGCTCTGTGCATTATTACCCGGCTATAGCATGGCTACCATTCGGCGCTCACTGCATTCAAGGAATTTCTTCCTACCGGTACCCATTCACCTCACCTGGCTTGAGTGCAGCACAGTGTGGACACTTTTCTTGCTGAAGGAAATTGACGCCACGGGTAGGATTCGAACCAACGACCCTCGGGTTGAAAGGCGAGAGTCAGATCGAACCACTACACCACGACGCCTCTTACTCTTCGGAGAGTTGTCGTACATCGCTCTTACATGTTGAGTACATAAAAGGAAAGATACTTTCCTTTTAACTCATGGATATATTTGGAAGGCTTGAAGGAAGTTGTTTACTTTGTTCAATTTAATTGTCATTTCTGTTCAGTGTGGCAAAAAAAAAGTAACATTCATTTCTACCCAACTGAGTCCGTTACTGTAATTGCATATAACCAGGAGCATCACAATTTGCAGTATAATGTTCAGCTAATATTCTCAAAGGGGTATTTTCGGAAAATCATCAGAAGATATTTCGTATCAATGTGCAAAAAAAAAACATTTACTGGATAATAAGGAACATTCATTTTCAAGCAAAGGCCATTATTTACATTTAACTGGAGGCTATCACAATTCGTCGTATAATGTTCAGCTCATACTCTCGAAGGGGTCTTTTCTGAGTGTTATAAGAAGAGAGATCATTTCATCATGCAGGAAAATTTTATTGCATAACAAGGGGCGTTCTTGTTCCACCCAACCTCATTATTTACCTTAACCTAAGGGTATCACAAATATAGTGCGCACTTCAATACACTGCCACACCATGCGGAATACGCACTGAGAGAGACTATTGCGCTATTGGTCAACGAGGGGTTAACGCCTGTTTTGAATTTTGAACGCACGGTCAATTAGTTCGAGGCCCGAATAGAAGAATTATTATTGGAATAACTACAAATGCACCTATCGTGACCGATCTTTGTGCTTAATTGATTGGTGATAAGTTCTAACATTTAGTACTCTTCAACATAACACAACAATCTTGGAAAATCAAATTTTAGGCTGCAAAAGAAGTATTCTACATTTAACCTAAGGGTATCACAAATAGCCGTATAATATTCTGTTAATTCTCAGAAGGGTATTCTCTCAAAATGATCCGAAAATACTGCGCACCAATGTGCAAGAAACGTTTAACGTTTAGAAGTAACATTCGTTGCCACGGAACCTCAACCTTTCTGTTAAGTGTATTTAGCCATAGGGCATCACAATAGCCAGTAAAATTGTATCTTCTAATATTCTCAAAGGTGTCTTTTCTGAACTTAAAGAAAAGAGAACGTATCATCGTATCATTGTGCAGAAAAAAACATTTACGGAATAGAAAAGAACATTCGTTTCCAAGGTAACCTCATCCTTCAACCTGAGGATATTGCAATTTATAGTAAAATGCTCTGCTTATATTCTCAGATGGGTATTTTCTAAATAAAATTATCAAAAAAGACAACTCACCAATGTACAAGAAGCATTTATGGCATAGAAGTATGGGTTGACTCACACCTTTGCGTGTTTGGCCTTTGTCAGACCAGCGTTTCGGACAATCGAAAATGCTCCCCGAGCCTAGAGTCTACGCCTATCAGACGATGAACCGACGTTCGGCTTGCTCTCAGAGAGGTAACGCCGAACATCGGTCCACCGTATGACCTGCATATTTGTGCGTCAAGAGAGCGTTTTTAATTCTCAGAAACGGTGGAGCGGCGCAGGCTAAAAACACAAAGGTGTGAGTCGACCTCAACATTCGTGCATCATCAATCCCCGTCCTTCACATTAACTTTATATAACCAGAGGGTATTACAATTACCAGTGTAATGTTCCGCTAATGTTCTCAGAGGGGTATTTTCCGAAAATTATCAGAAAATACAGCACACCAATGTGCACGAATCACTACCGCTTTAAAGTAAAGGCTGATTCTCACATTTGCGTTTCAGCCTGTTTCGATAGAGTATTTTTAAATACAAAACGCTATCAGGGAGCTAATGCCGAACGTCGGTCTACCGTATGACCTGCATATCTGTGCGTCCAGGGAGCGTTTTTAATTTACAAAAACGCTGGGCTGACCATGCTGACGAAGGTTAAAAACGCAAAGGTGTGAGTCGGTCTCGACATTCGCGTGTCATCGATCCCCGTCCTTAACATTAACTTTATATAACCAAAGGTAATCACAATTACAAGTATAATGTTCTGCTAATATTCTCAAAGGGGTATTTTCCGAAAATTATCGGAAGATATTTCGTATCAATGTGCAAAAAAAAACATTTACTGGATAATAAGGAACATTCATTTTCAAGCAAAGGCCATTATTTACATTTAACTGGGGGCTATCACAATTTGTCGTACAATGTTCAGCACATACTCTCAAAGGGGTCTTTTCTGAGGGTTATAAGAAGAGAGATCGTTTCATCATGCAGGAAAAGTTTATTCCATAACAAGGTACGTGCTTGTCCCACCTCATCATTTACCTTAACCTAAGGGTATCACAAATAGCCGTATAATATTCTGTTAATTCTCAGAAGGGTATTCTCTCAAAATGATCCGAAAATACTGCGCACCAATGTGCAAGAAACGTTTAACGTTTAGAAGTAACATTCGTTGCCACGGAACCTCAACCTTTCTGTTAAGTGTATTTAGCCATAGGGCATCACAATAGCCAGTAAAATTGTATCTTCTAATATTCTCAAAGGTGTCTTTTCTGAAATTAAAGAAAAGAGAACGTATCATCGTATCATTGTGCAGAAAAAAAAACATTTACGGAATAGAAAAGAACATTCGTTTCCAAGCAAACCTCATTCTTCAACCAGAGGATATTGCAATTTACAGTAATATGCTCTGTTTATATTCTCAGATGGGTAATTTCCAAATAAAATTATCAAAAAAGACAACTCACCAATGTACAAGAAGCATTTATGGCATAGAAGTATGGGTTGACTCACACCTTTGCGTGTTTGGCCTTTGTCAGACCAGCGTTTCGGACAATTGAAAACGCTCCTCGAGGGTAGATTCTATGCAGATCAGACGATGAAGTGACGTTCGGCTTGCACTCGAGTAGCCAAACGTTGGTCCACCGTATGACCTGCGTATTTGGGCGTCAAGGGGGCGTTTTTAATTCTCAGAAACGGTGTAGCGGCGCAGGCGAAAAACACAAAGGTGTGAGTCGACCTCAACATTCGTGTACCATCGATCCCCGTCCTTCACATTAACTTTATATAACCAGAGGGTATTACAATTACCAGTGTAATGTTCCGCTAATGTTCTCAGAGGGGTATTTTCCGAAAATTATCAGAAAATACAGCACACCAATGTGCACGAATCACTACCGCTTTAAAGTAAAGGCTGATTCTCACATTTGCGTTTCAGCCTGTTTCGATAGAGTATTTTTAAATACAAAACGCTATCAGGGAGCTAATGCCGAACGTCGGTCTACCGTATGACCTGCATATCTGTGCGTCCAGGGAGCGTTTTTAATTTACAAAAACGCTGGGCTGACCATGCTGACGAAGGTTAAAAACGCAAAGGTGTGAGTCGGTCTCGACATTCGCGTGTCATCGATCCCCGTCCTTAACATTAACTTTATATAACCAAAGGTAATCACAATTACAAGTATAATGTTCTGCTAATATTCTCAAAGGGGTATTTTCCGAAAATTATCAGAAGAAATTTCGTATCAATGTGCAAAAAAACATTTACCGGATAATAAGGAACATTCATTTTCAAGCAAAGGCCATTATTTACATTTAACTGGAGGCTATCACAATTTGTCGTACAATGTTCAGCACATACTCTCAAAGGGGTCTTTTATGAGGGTTATAAGAAGAGAGATCGTTTCATCATGCAGGAAAAGTTTATTGCATAACAAGGTACGTTCTTGTCCCACCCAACCTCATCATTTACCTTACAGGTATATAGAAAACTACATTTGCACACATTACGGTTATGCTTACAACTTGTTGTGCACCTCAGATATGCACAAATAATAACCTCTATGAAGTATTTTGGTCGAATGAAGTCCAGAATATTTAATTCAAATAAAAATCTATTCTATCATAGTTCATCTTGACACCAACGGTATCGCGATACTCCTAGCGTATTACGGTACCACACACACACACAAANTTGCAATATATAATGTGTGGTTTCATATTCGTGGGTTTTCGAAAATTGTGGACAGTGGCCTGTAGACGGTCGAAAACGAGTGCGCATCTGATGTGCGCATTTGAAGATGGGCACGTCAGGGGTCTGTCATAAAAAAGATGCTATCAACCTTACGATAAATACTAATCGTAAGTCTATGGCAAAACATGCACCATTAATTAAATTTAACTTACAATCATCTTTATCCCCTTCAATGCATAGTTTACCTCACTCAGCTGTGGGTTGGTCTTCACTTATGGAGGCGCACATCTTTTCCCTTAATTTTATTTCTTCTTACTTCTTTCTTTTAATTTGATTTAATTTAATTCAATTTCTTAAGGATTTAGTTTACCAATAGCAAGGCGCTTAGAAACGTCAGTATAGAGCGCCATATAAATGTTATAATTATATTATATTCATGTTACATGCCCCAGATGTGCGCCTGTTAGCTAATGCGCAGACCAAGTGCGCACTCGTTTCCTACCGTCCACAAGCCACCGTCCGCCTAGTTCGAAAACCCGCTATTGGAAGCGTCGTGGAGTGGTGGTTTTGACTCACGCCTTCCAAGCAAAGGGTCGCGTTTCGAATTGCACCATGGTGTTTATAAATACTATCCGCAAGAAATTCATTCGTGTTTTGCTTCATTCAAAGCAGGTTGGAGAAAGTGTCACTATTTGAGATGCTTGCGAGCTGGTGTATACACCGGGCTAAACCCAGAGTAATAATGACTATAACAATAATACGAAAACACCTTTATCACTCTGTAGAATGGATGCGTGCGCTGCAAGTTGCATACATTATTATTGTCAACATTCCTCTCAGCTCGTTAAACCAAAATCCTTAAATTGCTAAGAAAAACTCTTTAACACATACGATTGAACAGGTATACTATCGGTATAAATGTGTTATGTTATTATCGCCTTATATGCTATTCTAATTACTGCTGTTATGTATTTCAAAATGTCTTTTTAATTGTATAATATGTCACAATTCAGCCTCCTGGCTGCTATGATATATTTTAATAAACATTGAATTGAATTGTTATTTTTCCTCAACGTCCGAAACAATACCCGCCTATTCAAAAACCTCTATACTCACACTCCAAAACGCTTACATAACTATACCCACTGAAACATACGAAAGGTCTAACTCCACAAGATTTTACCCAACATTAGGCAACATGCTGTCGACAAAAATAATTGTCTGAATATATATCCATCTTATGGTGGACTTGCAAAATTCTACTGTAAGCTGGACGTGTTTTACACAACTATTGGTTTAGATATGCCCAACTGCTGGAAGAAAACGCAAAATTCCACCATTAATTGGACATTTCTCAACTAACAACTGTGTGAACAGTACGTATGTATGCATTGCCCAGCGTTGGGCAAACTTTCTCTCGAACGTTATAAGATTGTGCACCATCCCTAACGTAAGAATCGCAAAACGAACTTTGTTTGACTAGATCTAGGGCGAGTTAGCTCAACTTTGCAATGCCATCGTTACTTTTCTCTATTTGTACTCCCGATGAATTCAATAGCCAAGTAAAGATGGACGGAAATATTGCCCGAGGAAACGTTTCGTGATTAAATCTGGTGTCCATTTACCATATAGCGTAGAAATACCTGTCACCAGTCGTGCATTCTCGATCAAAATGAAAAGCTTACTTTTCACTGAAATGTATTTTCTTTGGAAGAAGACGAAATTTGTGTCTCTCGCGACTAGGTTTCGTCGATAGCTTTATTGTTTCATCTGCGGATCTAGGAGTCGTTCCCGTTTCTCGCTAAATAAAGAATGAATTTAAATGGTACATTCTGGATCAAAATGAGAACCTTACTTCTAACTGAAATGTATTTTCTTAGGTAGAAAACGAAATCTTTGTCGCTCGCGACTGGGTTTGCTGAAAACATTATTGTTTAATTTGCAGAACTATTCCCTATTCTCGCTAAATA
>BQKZ01012823.1:0-11442 GCA_036244855.1 Temnopleurus reevesii | reverse complement strand
CGATACAAAAAGCTTCATTTCTTTGTAACCACTCAAGCAAATCTCATGAAATTTTCACCAAATATAGATGAATAGTTATATATTTGACATGCCAAACCGCATTTATTTTCAAATTCATTTTCAAAAGTTATTAATCCTGAAAGCCCCGTTGTCATTTTTTGGGGACATATGGTACAAAGTGAATAATGAGCTGTCCGACATGACGTCACAGATTCTGTCCTTGTTGCTGATCGCACGGATCCCCGTCACCAGCAGTGATCATCATATTTCTGTGCATTTGAAAATTCATAGCTTTTGAACGAACAGTTTGACTTTGCTCAAATTTTCAGTTTGTTCATTAGATTTTTCTTCATCCTATAAGAGTATGACAATTACAGGGGTTGGTTCCTCATTAATCACCACATGTTTGATGGAAAATGATATATGCTGTGGACAATTTTAGAATGTGCCTATTGTCCGCATTTGTCTACCCCAAAACCCTCCATAAATCTACCTTTCCCCACAAAATCATTGTGCGAGTGAGTCACTCTTAGAGATATATTTTCGTTTGTACAGACACTCATACACACACACACCACACACAAACACACCCACTCACAAACTCTCTCTCTCTCTCTCTCTCTCTCTCTCTCACACACACACACACACATACACACAATCACACACCCACCCAAACGTACAAACACACACTCACAAACTCTCTCTCACACGTACATACATAAACCCTTTCTTACACACAACCACACACAGAATCTCTCAAATACACAAAAAACACACTCACAAACCCTCTCTCTCCCACACACACACAAAATCACACATCCACACACATACAAACACACACTCACAAACTCTCTCACACACTCACACACACACACTCTCAAACACAAACACACACTCACAAACACTCCCTCTCACACACATATATACACTCTCACACACAAACACACTCACATTAAGAAACTCACTCACACACCCACATACCCAAACACACACACAAACACACACACATACGTTCACATGCACGCATGCACTCTCTCACACACACACACACATAAAGAGGTAATAGTGCAGATTTAAAGTACAGTCCAGGCAGTCGACTTGATGAAAGGGCGTGGATCATTATGTCCAGGGAAAAGTCTCGTCTTGGAAAAGGATAAAAAAACCAGTTGTTCCTTTGCATTTTTATGTGAGCACTTTTCCTCTTGCTTTTTCACCAGTAATTTTCAGCACAAAGTCACCAAAATCACTCTCCGACTGTGCCAATGAATGTAGTTAGAATGCAAATTTGAATGATAGTCCTACACTTGTGAAAATGGCTGTGGTTTGACACCAAACATTTCTCAAAGGCTACCCATCAAATGTGTTCAGATTGGTGCAATACAATCTGCTCATTGCTAAGATAGCATAAACAACAGTTCAAACATGCATCTGAAATTGAATTTGATCATCTTCTGCCCTCTTACTGTTTGAAAACAGTACCCTCATGAATGTAGACAAGTGATATTTTCCCCTTGAATACATGCTCACTCATGGACAACGAGTTAATCTGAAGTATCTTTTGTGTACATGTGGAACAAATTTGTATTTGTTATGTCGGGCAATATTAAGTATTTATTTTCCCCATCTGGGACTTTTTTCCCTGGATGAGGGAGCACCAAAATCTATGTATTTTAATGAATTGTGCATCACATCTGCATCTTCTAATAATCTTTTATTGTCCTTTGGCATCATTCATTCATGATAATGGGTTAGATTTTTACATTCAGCCTATATCAAATCTGTTTAGACCACACAAAATTCTTAAAATTGGGAGAAATTTGATTCACAAGAGATTAATAACATGTTTTATGTGATTTGATGAAAAGGTTTGAACTTGGTCAAGTATTCCTCTTTAGAGATTTGCTATAGCCACACTATACAAAACACAGTGAACAGGACAATAAAGAAATTGGTAAAAGTAAATAACTGCCGAATCAAACCTTCATAATGGCTCTCGCACACAAAACTTTCTTCTTTTTATTCTGCAAAGAAATCTAGTTTACATGTTTGCTGAAAAACAGAGAAGTCATGTAATTTTGTTTGCTAGAGCCATTATGAATGCTTACATGGGGCATTGTTTATTTATATATTTTTTTTAAATCCAATCATCCTTACTAATCACTGTGATCTGTATCCAGGATCAAAATGAGCAAAAATATGTAAATCAGTCTGCATTTTTCGCCATTTACATAGATGCCAACTTTTCCAGAATAGACATGAGGCAAAATTAGAATAAGAACACAAAACAGCTGAATAAATGTGAGAGAAATAGTGAGAAGTACCATGTTGTCAGTCAATCACTTGTAAGCCTCTAATTCACATGAAAATTCACATCGTGCATATTTCGAATGGTTGGTATCTCTGCATTCTCAGATCACATATCACAACATGACACCATACAAAAGAAATCTTTAATCCAATTCATCTAAAAGTCATGATCTCATTTTAATCACAAATCCCAAGTCTTCAATTTCCAACAATCTTGAATACATTGGACTTTAGGACCCTACCATTCACAAAAGCTCACCAAGAAGTCAAAATATGACACATATAAGTATTTCTTTCAGCTCTTTCCATTACATATAAGAGTTTCTGTGAGAAATGGTGTATTTACAGAACATTCATTTCATATAGAAAGTTTATTTCTGTACAAAATATATTACGAGGAGAGTGATAGCTACCACTCAAATATTTACGTACTCAAAAACATGTACATGTTTACAACATAGTGAAAATGTTTACACCAAATACAACGGGACCACACAACACTTTATAGTTTTGAACGAGCGACAAATTTATCATCCTTTATAAATATTTTATCCTTATAAATAGATCTTGAAGGCTTCCATTGCACATACACAGTTATTCTCTCTTTCGGAACATACACCAGAAGCCAATCTAGCTGTCATTTATTTAATTGTAGAAAAGGGGAATTTGTCATTTCATGATTGTCGATTTTCACACAACATTTTTAAGAAATATTCTCCGAAACATTATTATTTCAAAAATGATTTCTTTTCCTGAAATTATTCCATATATTTTCTCTCAAACAAAGAAGCGATACCATGTTTCCATTGTGATACACTCTAAAAATCTTTAAGATTGGCTGAAAAAGGCACCATCAACTCCTGGGTTGTTTTTCATAAAGCTGTTGGTAGATCTACTCACAACTCTACAAATGACTGGTGACCCTTTCTCAGGTGAGATTCGGCGACAGGGGATAAAGTTGTGTACAGCAAAGGGGTACTAGTCATTAATAGAGTCATGATTTTACATATTTAATATATTTGAAATCTAATATCGTTTCACTAACAATTGGATAGTAGTTATATAAACCAAACTAATGTTTTTTTAACAAACAATTCTAAGAATGTGCATAATGTCAGTAAAAGAACCATGTAATAAAAGAGATGCCAACAATTCTAGAATATTCATGAGGCAAAGAAAAATGTAAACAAAGCGATAGCTGAACAAAATTGAAAGAATACATGATGATAATAAACGTACTCTCTGCCATTCACTTGTGATGAAAGCCTTGAATTCATTTGAAAATACACCTCATGCATATTCATGAATGGTTGGCATCTCTGTAACAATTATGAGCTGTTTGATCAATGTGAGTTGTTAAATTCAATATTGCCCGAAATTGATCAATGTGTGTAAGATAGATTTGGCATAGAAAAAAATTAAATCTATGAGATGTTAATAAATAAACAACTGCAGAGCCAGTTCATATTTCAAATAAATTTGACTAAAT
Organism: Temnopleurus reevesii; assembly: GCA_036244855.1. Classification (NCBI taxonomy): domain Eukaryota; kingdom Metazoa; phylum Echinodermata; class Echinoidea; order Temnopleuroida; family Temnopleuridae; genus Temnopleurus; species Temnopleurus reevesii. Next base: position 7,646 of record BQKZ01012823.1, on the reverse strand, counting down.
TATCTAAACATTTTAAAGTAAATCTTGAAATCCTTGAAAACAAAATAAATTTAAAGTGATTTCTTGAATTCTTACACATAATTTTACAAATTGTTGTTAATATCTAAAGAAATGAGTGACACCTAGAATTATATGTCATAAACACAAAGCCTGCTTAAGTGGCAATAATATTCATAATATTTCATTTGGCATTTAATGGGGCATATTAAGACATACAGCCTCTAGTTACGCTTTTGAAAAAAAAATAGAAACATAATTTATGAATTGTCCTGCAATCCAACAACGGACTTATTACCAATCAAACTCAACATGCAACAAAATGAAAAGCAATATTTCACATATATAAATGTGCAAATCTCTGGATATACTTAGTTTTCTTTCCGTCCGATTAACAGGTACAACATGGAAAATTAATTATAAATGTGAGCTAAAATTAAGAGACATCAATGCAATAGTATAAAAAAGGGGTTTCAGGACAGTGCAAAATAAATTACAGATACAGTGTACCCACAATTTGAAATGAGAGGGGCAAACAAATTCTAATTAAATAATATATGTTCTAATATAGTGCCCAACACTCATTTTCTCAGTCGTTTTTAAGCACTCTAAAATCTAACAGAATTACCTAGGTTTTAGCAGTGCGGCTGTAAACAGCGCACTGTGTTCCAAGGAAAAAATTTCTGCCAAGTACCCATTCACCTCACATGGGTCGAGTGTCGCAGATTGTCAATAAATTTCTTCTGACGAAAATAACGTCATTGATGGATTCGAACTTAAGACCCTCTGCTTGAAAGGCAAGAGTCAATCCCATGACCCTTATGTATTTTTACCTACTTCCAAGGAAAATACAAAATACATTTGCTACTTCAATTTTTTATGTTCATAAACATCATAAGCGTCAAAATATCAAAATCAGCCTATGCGATGATTTCTTTAATCTTACTTTTTTTTAAAGGAACAAAAACAATCTCAAGGGAGATATTACAATTTCAAGGTGACAAGCATATTTATATATTGTAATATTTCAAATGATACAAGCAAATAATAAGAGTATTTCATGGGGTTATGAAATAGGTGCACATTTCCACTAACTTATGCTGAATTTTGCTAAGTTTCACCATAATTTCAACCGAAGTACACCTAATATAGTTAGAGTTGCAAATTGAAAAGGGCATCTTTATTTGCAACTCTGCGCTTACAGTCAGACTCGTATTAAACAATGATTTTGTTTGGTCCATACAATTTTTAGGCCCGGATTTTGAAATGTGGGGGGGGGGGGCACAGGGACCCTCAGCCATATGCCGATGAAGGCAAGTGCGAGCGCTGAGGTGCGAAGCCACAGCGGGGGGCTCCCCTAGAAAATTTTGAATCATAGACGAGCTTAGATGTGTTTTTCTGTCATTTTAGGGTTTTTTCATGAGTTGCTTCTCTGAGATTTTAAGTAGTTAAGCTTAATGTGGGGAGAAATGGAGCAAAAACAAAATCATTCCTCTCCGAATTTTAGGGGATCCGGCCCTGATTCAAGAGCTATTGTAATTGATCCCAACTCTCTCATATCAACCCTTTAGCAAGCTGGGTTCCCATTTTTTGAGGACAAAATTCCCTGTTTTTTATCTGATGCAAATTCAACATTTCATGAAACATATGTTAATCTCATTCACTCACTTCAACCTATTTTGACACATCCCGAATTACAATACTTTTAGGGTTCTCACTATTTGAGGAAAACAAAATTCACTCCTTTTTTCATGATTCGAGGGTCTTTTATATCAAATTCTGTGATTTTTTCCCTGACTGGCAAACTTGTTCAATGTGTTATCCCTTGATGTGATAAAAACAATTATATTGACAGAACTAAATCAGGATGCAAAAATACACTGTGAGCAAAAGGTACAAAGGAATTGGACAAACTAAATAACTTCATTTAAGCCTTCACAAAACCTTCATGAAAATAAAATAAAATAGCTTCCATGTTCATTCACTACACAAGCGCAACACCAATTCAACATTTTTCCGCAGAATAAGAGGGAAAGAAAGTTACTTTGTACGCATCGAGCTGTTGTGAATACTTGAATGGAAGTTGTTAACTTTGGCCAAATCCGTTATCCCTTCTGCTCACAATGATGTTATAATTGCTCTAGGTCTCTCTAGCATTTCACCAATTGAATTTTGAACTAGTAGGCAAGCACATGTTTGTGGCATGGACACAACGGGTGATTTAACATTCGATGTTAAGACCCTTTGATCCCCAAAAAATCTTTAACAAATACAATTATTGATTGAACCTATTAAATACTTTAAATGCAATTATGGGTTACGATGGATTCTTAAAAACAGTAAGACAAGGTAGCTGAACTTAGCAGTTAATAAGTGCATGAGATATGTCATAAAAAGTGACTAAATGTTACCAATTTGCTTGAAAATCACTGTGGAAATCAACTTGTCAATATCATCCAAATATTTGTAGATTTTTAGTTTTCAGTTCGATTTACTTCAAACTTTTTTGATCTGCTGGCATGATTTTTCTGCTTTTGACTGATGCAATATTTTTCTGAGGCAGACCAAATCTTTAAACACTACAACAAGAACAGAACCCACATGCATATGGAAAAATAACAACTTTTTTTACGGTATGTATCAGCGGTGGTATACGGACCTACTATTGAGTATTCTATGATTGTTGTTGAAAAAGGAGCTCTGTGTGTGTGTGTGTGTGTATATATATATTGCATGTACATCAAAATTTATCTTTTCTGGTGTGTTTTTCCACAGTAAAAGTACAATTTCAAGTGGTGCAAACCATGGGTGGTCCATAATCAAATGTTGTAAGAAGTGTTTGTGTGTAAGAGAATGAGTTAGACACACCGAAGAAAGCATTAGACAAGTGAAATAGATAGGGATTATCGATACGAAATAGGAGAGTTGGCAATCAAATAGAAAACAAGAATGATGCAAAAACTGCAACCATCAGTATATAATGTTCGCAGGAAAGCTTTCCCTTCCATCAAAGTCACCCATGCTTAAGATGACGATTCAGACCTCTTCAGACGACAATTGATATTCCCATCATCATCATCATTAAAGTCAGCATTTACGCAGTTACGAAGTGTTTCTTACTCTCAAACCTACGTAACATATCAGCGAGAAAAATTTGATAGGGGTGATCTCAACACAAGCTGCAACTCTGCCCCCTCATCCATTGAGAAATCCCCTTTCTGGAAAGGCAGCGGTAATTTAACTCATTGATTACTGAATTCTGTCATTCCCATAGACTAAGCGCAGGGAACTTGCGGTTCCAGTTGTCAATGTGTTAAGGGCTACGTATCAAGCTGTTCACATTCCTTGGGTATTGAATCATCATCGTCGTTTCGTTCCGTGTTCGACTCAGCGTTTGACATTGTCTTGGTCGGTGTGTTGAAAAGTTCTTGTGAGTGTCTTAGTTCATGGTGGTTTCTACATCTGTAAGCAAAAGAGGGATAAGAAATAATCATAATAATGAGAAAAAATGCACTACTTATGAAAGTTAGGAACCCACCATGAAATGTATATATAGATTTTATTTTAGGATTATATTTTTGGGAATACCTCAAAATTTTCTAATTTTCTAATTACTTCCTAATGTATTCTATATTAATGTCTGTATTTACGTGTCTTCACCAGCATTTGGTTTGAGAGGGTTGGGATGGAAAACCTGCGGGTTATGGAGATTAAGTTCTCCTTTTCCATGCCCCGGCAGCCCTCTCAATCCAACTGCTGGTCTTAATTAATTATGCATTTACCTAGTTCTTTTATATTTGTATTGTTTACTTTTACTGTAATTGTTTTGTTTTGAATTTGCCGAATAAATAATAATAATAATAACAAATAAAACAGTCTTGCATGTTCTAACTCACACTGTAATACTTTTTCGTTTATTCATTTATTTATTTATTTATTTACTTATTTGTTTGTTTATTCATTTATTCAAGTATTAATTCATTCATTCATTCACTCATTAATCAATTTATCTATTTCTTTATGTATGTGTTTATTTATTTGTTTATTTATTTATTAGGTTTGATTTCGACAGAGTAGCCCCATCAGCAATCAATGTACTATTCTACCTAGGGCCCCCTGAATAGCAGGAAATACACATTATATGACAATCTACAATAGTTAACATAAACATTACATGAATTTAGAATCAATAGGAATATAGAGACCATAATTTTGAGTATTTTGCGACATCGATGTACAGATTTAATAAAAAAGTAACGCTATGTATTTTTCTGAAAAATTATGTGGGAACATTCAAATACAAAATTTGCAGAGAAAAGTACCGAAACATCATTTAACAGGCAAATAATTTTCACACTTGAAGTTCCACGTAACTTTAAGAGCAATTTGGTGAATCATCGCCCAGGTGTTATCATTTGATACCGGAATGAACACCAAATCGGCTATGAGTCATAAGGAACGTCAAGAAATTGAAGCAGTCTCGAGCTTGCCTACAATTCAAAAGTAATTCGTTCCTCTGGTACAAACCTGATTTCTCGCATCAAAATCATATATTTTGAATTCAAATGATTTTTCAGAATAAGAATCAGGTATATTTTATGTCAAAATGCCCATATTGAGTGCTTCTGCAATTTATTTGCAGTATATGTAGTAGAGTAGTTCAAATAGTTATTCCCGGTACATGTCTTGTGTAGTTAAGATTATAATTATTTTGTAGATGGTATTTTGTGTTGTATTTTACTTTGTTAAGTGCATAGAGACCCCTGTATTATGCACTATATAAGCAAAAATTATTATTATTATTATCATCATCATTTTGGACTTTAGAACGTAAACCAATTGTAAGGTGTGCGGTTGGCTGAAAACTTCATCAGATTATCCCAAACAAATGAACATTTTTTTAAAACTTAATTGCTTGGCAAAGACATCAGAGGCACACATACCTTTCTCTGTTATAGACTCTAAATTCTGCACTTAGATTATCCAACGTCCCCTGCATTTCTTCATCCTGCAAATGAATAAAAATAAAATTACATCATTACATATTTCCACCAAACGGTGGTAGACAAATGGTGATGTTGCACAAAACCAATCACAATTTCATTGAAACATATTTTTTCTAAAAGTTTAATGTGATGCCCTTTTGATGCAACAATATATAGACTGAAACAAGAGGGAACCCAAATACTATTTAGGCATGGTAGGAATCCTAAAACAAAGTCGTAGGGCTTATAACCTCCTGAAATATAGATATAGAAATGATAGATTGTCTCATCGCATTCATCAAAAGTAGCTTTTATCAGATAAAATGGTTGGTTAGCCTAAGGGGAAGTTGATCGCAAATCGCAATTGATCGCAAATCATCTGCAAAGCAGTTGCAAATTGTAACATGCATTTTAATTTGTGCATGGTATTCACAGATATCTGCAGATATGGGGGGAGGGGGTGTGAAACATGCTATTGTTAGCTCAGTTGAGGATTCTGTGGTCTGATAGTTTTTTTCACTGCATACCTGCCTTAGGGGGTGTTGCTCAAAAGTTGCAATTGATCGCATGTTGCAGTTGATCAGAACGTGCCAATCAAAATCAATGTTTCATGTGCGTCTTTTAAATGCGCATAATGTGCGCGAATGAGAATGCACGTTACAATTTGCAAAGTTGCAGTTGATTTTGAGCAACACCCCCATTAGCCCGATACACACAGGGATTACACAAAGCAATTTACCCAATAGAATCTGCTAAATAAAACACCATGAACTGCAACTTACTCATTTCTCGGGGTTTCGCAGATTCTGTGGGGTCGACTGCTCTGTGTAATCTCTGTGTCTTCACGACTATGGGAGTGGTGTTCAAAAGTTGCTATTGATCGCAAATCAACTGCAAGCTAGTGGAAAATTGTAACACGCTTCTAACAAGACATGCAGGAAACAATGATTTTGATTGGCGCGTCCCGATAAACTGCAACTTGCGATCAAATGCAACTTTTGAATAACACCCCCTAATGTAGATAAATGAAAATACTAGGGGCTACACGGCCACAGGGTCCTCAACAAGACTATGCTGTTACTCACTATTTCTTTGCTATCTTTTGCTCTTGAGCTCTGTTTGGCTAGTCTCTTCTTCTTCTTGTGAAGTGGCTTTGCTTCAATGATCATCTCCTCCAGTTCAAAGGTCGGATCACAATTTAGATGATCTTTCTACAAAGGAAATCAACACAGTACAAAGTGAGTAGGTGCATGAATTCAAATATTTATTTAGGCCTCTGAAACTTTCAGACTGAAAAGCTTACATTGCTCAAAAATAAAAAATACGGCAGATTCCTTTTTGGTCTGAAAACATGAGTGGAATGGAACAGAATTACCAATCATCCTTGAAATATTTGTTTTTCCAGTAATAACTTCAGTGAAAAAGGCAATACATCTCAAGAAATGTGCATTGGGATAATGAATTTAAAAAAAGAATATATCATAGATATGCGAATAATAATAACAACAATATGCTTTGTTTACCCGGGTAGTTGTTTCAATCTGTCAAATGTTGTACTTGGTGCCCTGCAAATTATTTATTTGGTCTTTGGATTGAAGCATGCAAGCGCACAATGTATATGTACATTCTCCACTCCATTTGGGAGCATTTCAATCAAGATGCTCAATGCTGGTTGACCAAAATAAGGTCACTTCCTACCGGGTTACCCAATCACATCTGGGTCGAGTGCAGCACAATGTGGATAAGTTTCTTGAAGGAAATTAACCCCATGAGTGGGATTTGGGGATTTAACCTTCAACCATCTGGTTGATGCAGTCTTCCACTACTTAGGTGTCACCGCCCCGGAGTATAATATGAATCTACTGATGCCTTACAATCCTGACAGATGCTGAGATCATCTGATTTTAAGCTGGAAAGGTGATAGGTGGGATTTGAACCTTCGACCCTCTGCTTGAAAGGTGAGATTCAGAACCACTGCACCACAATGCCAGATGGGTGATGTTCAACTGTACATTGTACTCTGATATGTACTTACAGGTGGCACAAAAGATGGTTTGATTTCTAGCCCAAAGACTACATCCCAGTCTACATCGGCCATGAATTGATGCCTCGATAGTGTCTCAAGGTTTGCTATCCTCTCCTTAGGGTCGACTGATAAAAGCTGAAAAGGAAAATAGAAAAAATTAGGTCATTCTAAATCTTTAGCTACTAGACCAACCGATACTGTCTGTCATAATTACTCATTGAACCACCAGAAACCGCCCAGCATATTCAACACTTCTTGTATTCATTATCATGAGGCTATAATGATAAACTTGGAATGTATGTGATCTTTATGATCTAGAGATTTCATGAAGAAAGCTGTAAAGGGGTTCAGAGTTATTTCATACATACATTGTACATTAAGGACAGCAATAATGTCACACCTTTCAGTGATTAATAAAGAATTATGTACACAAACTCCAGTTGCTAATGGGCTAAACAATTAATTTTCTCTCAGTTCCAGTATCTTAAGAGTACTGTTACATGAATTAAACATTTTATTTACATTTTCACTAAAGCATGCTGATCTATTACAAAATGTTCTTTTAACTGTTGCTCTAAAGGGGGGTAATGTAAAGGACCGATGTATGGGGTTCTTACCTGTTTAATGAGATCTGTTAG
>BQKZ01012820.1:0-10003 GCA_036244855.1 Temnopleurus reevesii | reverse complement strand
TGGGTTTCAGAGGGGTGCGGAGGAAGCAAAAGGCCAGTGCTTATTAATTTGACAGTGTTTTAACATTAAACGTGAACTTCCATTTCCTGTTCACGTATCCTTCTTGTTTTTATACAACGTACTTGTTTTAACATGTGTTCGATTAATGTCAAGTTAGATATAAAGTACAGTGAACAATTCGTTTCCGTGGTCCTGATGTGGCTTCGTAATAATTGTATTTTGCTCACGAATGCTTTCTTTTAACGTATATAGAATGAAATTTACCTGTGGATTTAAAGGGGAACCCATCTCTGAAAGTATCGTGCTATTGAATGAAGAAAAATTAGCTGAACAAACTCCCCAAAAAATTGAGAAAATCGGACAAAACGTTTAAAAGTTACTGATTTTTAAATTTACAGAGATATTACAATACCTGTGAGATCCGTGCGATCGGCAACATTGAAGAAATCTGTAGACTTTTGAACGGATTGTCCGATTTTGCACATTAATGTCCACGGATTGTTTATTTGATTTTTTTCATTCAGTGAGAACATGACAAATCCAGGGCCCCGTATCATAAAGGTTTGCGATTAATTGCTAATCTGATAGCGATTGATATCAATCGCAAGTCTATGGCAAATCATGTACTAAAGTTTGCAATTGATCGCAAAAGCAAATAGCGATTAATCGCAAACCTTTATGTTACGGGGCCCAGGTTTTTCCTTTAAAATCGCAATAGAAACTATTTTCGCAAAATAGAGTGGGTCATGGACAATAGATCCGTACGCCGTGTATTAAACTGTGCGGACACCACAATAACAAGCCGGTTCCGATTTGAGTAGCATTTATACAAGGGAGCATTGAATAGGTGTTCGACTTCATTTTACGGCAATAGATTATATCGTGTTTTAAGTAAAATGATCTTTGTATGTGGATTGAAATGGGAATGAAAAATTTAGCAAATCGGACAACTCGTTCAAAAGGTATAAATTTTCAAATTCCCATGGATATTACGATCCATTTTTATAAGTTCCACCATTAGAAAAAAAGATTAATGTAAAATTTAAGGGTTCAGTCAGTATATGATGGTAATCTTTTAATCAATGACGTTTAGACTTAATCGCGTGACATGGTTATCAAATTCCTTCAGAAACTGGTCAACAGGGACTAAATTCCCCCCAATTTTTTCAATAATTCGTTCACTTTTTCACAAAGTCACGCCAGCCAGAGGAAGGCCGAAAAAATATCCTGGCATAGCAGCAATGCCTTGGCCATCCTCACGAAATGCGTGAACACGTTTCAAGAAAATTGTAACTGTGCTTTCTAAATTCGATTGATTAACAAAAATCTAGTTCGATGATCATAGAGAATATATCTGAAAAAGAAAATTTTGATACAATTATTAATCTATAAATTAGATCATTTTCAACAATAGTTAGATTGATTTTGATGATCTTTAATCAGTCAAAATAGTTGTAAGTCCAACCTTTTTACTTAAAAAATAAAACTAAATCCACGATCAAATTAAATAAAATCAATAATTAATGTAACTTGATTTCAATCCAATTAATAGATCGATTAGAAAATAATAGTTGTCAGATTTGTCCCCATCATAATCGAAAGCGATTACTTATAAATCTTTAGGAGGTATCAATGATTCTTTTTTTGCATGATTATCATTTTGCTATAGTCAATTCGTGAAAATATAAGTACACTCATAGATAAAATTGTTTACAATAAATCTGTTCAACATTTATTTCTTTAGTTCTGTTGCTTACCATGTAAAAGAAGAATATTCCCATACCAAGATAACGGGCACANCTTCCTCCTTCTCCTCATCATCATTATCATAATTGCCGCTAATACAAGGGTCATCATCATCATCATCATCATCATCATCATCATCATCATCATCATCATTATCATCGTCATCATCATTACTGTCATCAACATCATCATCATCATCATCATCATCATCATTATCATCATCATCATCATCATCCTCATCATTATATATAATCACCATCGTCATTTGTCGTCGTCGTCATCGTCATCATCCTCATAACCATAATTATCATCATCATCATTATCATCACCATCATCATTTATCACCGTCATTATCATCATGACCATTGCAATAATCACCCTCAGCATCATCATCACTATCATTATCATTCTCATCATCATTACCCCTTCCTCCTTCTCCTCATTCATCATTATCATAATTGCCATTAATACCACCATTATCATCACCATCATTTATCACCGTCATCATCATCATGACCATTGCAAATAATCACCATCAGCAACATCATCACTACCATTATCATTCTCATCATCATTACCCCTTCCTCCTTCTCCTCATCATCATTATCATAATTGCCGCTAATACAAGGGTCATCATCATCATCATCATCATCATCATCATCATCATCATCATCATCATTATCATCGTCATCATCATTACTGTCATCAACATCATCATCATCATCATCATCATCATCATTATCATCATCATCATCATCATCCTCATCATTATATATAATCACCATCGTCATTTGTCGTCGTCGTCATCGTCATCATCCTCATAACCATAATTATCATCATCATCATTATCATCACCATCATCATTTATCACCGTCATTATCATCATGACCATTGCAATAATCACCCTCAGCATCATCATCACTATCATTATCATTCTCATCATCATTACCCCTTCCTCCTTCTCCTCATTCATCATTATCATAATTGCCATTAATACCACCATTATCATCACCATCATTTATCACCGTCATCATCATCATGACCATTGCAAATAATCACCATCAGCAACATCATCACTACCATTATCATTCTCATCATCATTACCCCTTCCTCCTTCTCCTCATCATCATTATCATAATTGCCGCTAATACAAGGGTCATCATCATCATCATCATCATCATCATCATCATCATCATCATCATCATTATCATCGTCATCATCATTACTGTCATCAACATCATCATCATCATCATCATCATCATCATTATCATCATCATCATCATCATCCTCATCATTATATATAATCACCATCGTCATTTGTCGTCGTCGTCATCGTCATCATCCTCATAACCATAATTATCATCATCATCATTATCATCACCATCATCATTTATCACCGTCATTATCATCATGACCATTGCAATAATCACCCTCAGCATCATCATCACTATCATTATCATTCTCATCATCATTACCCCTTCCTCCTTCTCCTCATTCATCATTATCATAATTGCCATTAATACCACCATCATCATCATCATCATCATCATAATGGTCATCACAGATATCATTATATTCATCACTACCACTACCACCATAACCGGTAAATTGCCACCTCGTCCAATGCCATCTCGTCCAATGACCGTTTCGTCCAGACGCGCTTAGTCCAATATTACTTCGTCTATAAACATTTCGTCCAATAGACATTTCGTCCAATTGCCGCTTTGTCCAATAACCAGTTTGTCCAATATCCTATTCGTCCAATAACCATTTCGTCCAATAACCATATGGTCCATCTTCATTTTGTCCAATTGCCTATTCGTCCAATCATCATTTGGTCTAGTCCTACCTCGTCCAATTACCGTTTTGTCTAGTGTCACTTTGTCCAATCATCAGATTGTCCAACGTCATTTGGTCCAATTACCGGTTAGTCTATCGTCATTTTGTCTAATCATCAGTTAGTCTAATTATCATTCAGTCCATTATTCGCTTAGTCTAATGCCCCATTATCAGGTTTGTAATGCCACCATATATAATGCCATGTTAAAAAATCATGTTTTTGCGGTAACGGAAGGACAATTAAAAATGTCTTATAAAAGAAATTACTATAGCATAAAAAATAATGAATGTCACAAAAAGACACCGTTAAATATGGTTTTTAAATCTAAAAAAAGTTTAAAACAGCACAATACATGGCATAAACATATGAAACATTGCTTACAGCATGCCTAATATTTCATTGACAATTTTCATATTTTTCTGAGAATTAATTTTAAGCTTCCATATAATACCAAATTTGTTTAATTAGCATAGATTTGAAATTCTGGGTGAAATGCTTACTTTAGCGTGGAATTGCCCATAGGCCTACAACCAAAACAAAATTTCCAGGGGTTGCCACATCGTGGATCCGCTTGTGCCATGTGCGGTCCATCACACATGTAGCTATGTAATCGTTCTATGGTCATCCATACGGTAAAAATGCACAAACAGGCCAGCTTTTATTTATTGTAGTAATGTTGAAAGGTCCCACGTGTTGACAACACAAATGTGTAGTTCTCGGAGTTGTGTGTTTTACACAAAGCTTATATTATACATGATGGTGTATGTGTATTCGTTTTTCGGGAAGGGGAAGTGTAACTTGTCTAAGGAAAACACTGTATGTGGGGGATGGGGTGGATGAAAAGGAGAGTTTACGAGTTTTAATTGTTGATTACTATATTTCAATTTTGAATCTCATAATCGTACTGCGGGTGTGTCCATGCACTGATGCACGAAGATGTCCGTCAGTTACTAACATCTCGATCGCTGGTCCATGCATGCAAGTCTGCTGTCAATGACATTCAGATTCACTGTATTACGGTACGTACCCAAACAATGTTGTTTAAATAAACATGAATACCATACGGATTAGACACAATGGTAATTAATTAGACCAATTGTGTATTAGACTGTTAGACAGACTGGTTATTAGACCAGGCGAGTATTAGACTAACCAGAAGAAAATAGACGAAATGATGATTGGACGGATCAGTTATAGACCAAAAGGATAATGGACCAAATAGTAGTTAGACCACATGGAAATTAGACGAATTGACTATTAGACCAACTAGGATTAGCCCACATGGTCAATGGACAAGGTGATATTGGACAAACTGATGATTGGACGAAGTGTTGTTAGCCCAAATAGCTATTGGACGAATTGATTATTGGACCAAACGTTATTGGACAAGATGGCTATTGGACGAACAGGATATTGGACTAACTGGTTATTGGACCAAGCGGCTATTAGACGAAATGAATAATGGACAAAGTGGTAATTGGACGACCTAATGTTAGACGAAGCGCGTTTGGACGAAACGGTCACTGGACGAGATGGCATTGGACCAAGTGGGGATAAACCCCATAACCCTCATCCACATCATCCTCCTCCTCATAATCATCATCATAATCATGGTCGCCGTCGTCATCGTTGTAACCATCATCATCACCACCAACACCATTACAAATATAATGCTAATCATTATTATCGTCAACATTATTGCCGACAACACTTCGAAAACCATAGACATCGTTCGGCATCGTCAACTGTTACTACACCGGATTAAAACACCAGAGGTGTTAGCTTAGTGCTGATTATGTGAATTATTAACACTTTTATGATAAGAAAATAATCATACACGTTTAATATGACGGCTTTAATTGGTGTAAAATAAACTTGATACAAACCTCATTGGTGCTTGTGATACCCATCTCGTAAAAGGTCGGCATAAAGAGCAACACCGTGAAGATAGAAGAGAAAACACTGGCTAGCCAGAACCAGCTATGCATGATCCCATGAACGTAGTTTTCCGCCGGTGTCCCGAGGAAAGTTATCGCTGATATGAAACTCGCCACCAAAGATAGCGCCACGGGTACCGGGTGCATATTGCGATTGGCCATCAAGAATTCCTCGGCAGTCTTCTGCTTCCCTCCGAAGCAGGCTTGGTAAAAACCGATGCCGAGAGAGAAGGCGAGCATGGCGCAGAGCACCCCGTAGTCGGGCCCGGAGAAAGATTTGATCTCTGGCTCGGAATCCATCTTGATAACTCTCAATGAAATTACAAATTTGAAGCGATTTTTTTGTCTTAAAGATCAGTAAGAAACTAAAAAACTACTATGCATCCAAAACACAGTTTGATTCTCGGTTTATCTGCACAAGAACATAAACGCTGTGAAATCCTTGATTTGAAACGTCAATGCCCATTTATCATCCTAAACAAGAATTTGGAGTTCCTCTGCTAGCGGTGTACGTTCAGTCGACTAACACAACGAAACTTTGTTAACTCTCCCCTATATGCATAATTCCAAACTCAACTTATAGCCAATAGCGAACCCCCATTGATGTGTCCAGGAACGCTGTGTGTAGGGTCGATGTTTCAGCCGAGAATATTGTTTCCGATTTCGCGTAGCGTTTTAAAAGTGCATTTGCAGGTTTGGGGAGAGTATTCCATTGAGCCTCGTAAAATAGGTTTCAGGAGTTCATCTGCCAATAAAGTACGTTTTCGACCGTCAGAACAGAATATGGATAGCTTTCCTTAAAAAGTCAAACTGAACTTACAGCCAATAGCGAGCCCCTGTTGATTTCGCAGGATTCCATTCCGTATCCTCGTAAACTAGGCTTTGGAGTTACGTTGAGTCGACTAAAAGAAAGAAATTTTGATAACTTTCCCGTGTGCATAATCACAAACTGAACTTATAGCCAATAAGCGAACTCCCGTTGATATACCGCTGTGTCCAGGGTTAATGTGTCAGTTGAGAATTATGCTTCCGATTTCGAAGGGCGTTTTGAAAGTGCGTTTGCATGTTTGGGGGAAGAGGATCCCAGCATTTATTCTCGTAAACTAGGTTTTGGAGTTCCTCTGCTAGCGAATTACATACACTCGACTATTAGAACGGAGTCAGAATAACTTTCCCACTTGTAGCCAATATCGAACTCCCTTTGATCACGCTGTGTTAAGTCGAAAATATTTATCACGCTTCCGATTTTGCAGAGCGTTTTGAAAAGTGCGTTTGCAGGTTTTTTTTTTGAGAAAGAGGATCCAATTTATGGCTCGTTTACTCGCTTTTTGAGTTCCTCTCCGAGTGAAGTACGTTCAGTAAAATGTTAGAACGGAGTCAGATTAACTTTCCAATAATCCCAAACTCAACTTATAGCCAATCGCAAACCCTCGTCGGATATCGCTGTGTCCAGGGTTGCTGTTTCAGTCGAAAATGTTGTTTCCGATTTCGCAGAGCGTTTGTGAAAAAGCGTTTGCAGGTTTGGGGGTGATTATCCCATTTATCCTCGTAAACGACGCTTTGGAGATCCTCCGCTAGTGAATCATGTTCAGTCAAATTTCAGAACGGATCGCGTCTGGATAACTTTCCCCGAAACCCAAACTCCAACTTACAGCCAATAACAAACTCCCGTTGATCACAGTGTGTTAGTCGAGAATATTAATGATGCATCCGATTTCGCAGAGCGTTTTGAAAGTGCGTTTGCAGGTTCGGGGGAAGAGTATCCCATTTACCCTCGTAAATTGTTTTCGTAAATTAGGTTTTGGAGTTTCTCTCCTTGTGAAGGATGTTCAGTCGATTCTATGAACAAAATCTGGATAACTTTCTTATAATCCCAAACTCAACTTTCATCCAATAGCAGACTCCCGCCGAGAAAAAGTTGCTTCCGTTTTTATGGCATCGCGTTTTGAAAGTGCGTTTGCAGGTCGAGATTGCAAAATGCATTATTTTACAGGGAAGGGAATTGACGAGACAAAACGAAACCAAATCTACAGATTGACTTTATAATGAAATGGGGTGATAGCAGGAGGGGGGGGGGGGGTTGAATCAGTGTTTTTTTTTCTTTTTTTTCTCACTTTATGAATGAACGTTAGGCCTATGCGTTTCATGCTCACATCACATTACGCACTCTTTAAACGTTGGACAAAATGTTTACCCAATACCGTATACTGGGCATCATATTATACTGCCTTTACACCAATAAAATTGTTTGAAATAATTATGTCAATTTTTTGGCATTTTTACCATAAATTCGGAGGCGAATCCAGGAGGCGACAGAGTCACCCCCCCCCCCTCTTATGGGCGATGACGAGGGCCGTCTCGACAAACCAGTTTGTTAGTCATATTTCTTTCATTTTTAGAGAACTTTTTCCTTGTAGAAATTACTCAAAATATACCATTATTATTTTCCACTTTACAATACTTGGTTATTTTACTTATTTTGGTGGAGTTTGTAATTTTGAGCTGGTAATACTTACATTAATTTTGTTGCGTTAATGGATTTTTGTAGTAGATCATTCTTTGAAGAAGTGAGTAAACAATATGAACGTGCTGATTGTTAAAGTGGACAACAGCTTTGCAAACTAACCTTTGTAATTCTTTATGTATACTTTTATTGCAATTATCATGGAGCATCCTAGCCCTAATTTATGGAATAATTTCCCGATCGTTACTAATTACAGAATACAGAATACACATCAAGTGTCAAAGATTAAAGGTTATCCAAACGAGCGGCTCACAAAATATTTAATGATGTGTTGAATTTACAAGATATGCATACAAGTTTGTGTACAATACATCAATAAATGATATTGCAATGAAAATTTATAATGACCATGAGCAAGTACTTCAATGATGTTTTGGGTCATACCGCGTATCCAAAAGGTGCACATCCAAAGGTGTATTCTCTTGCACTGCTTTCATGGGGCCAATTGCTCGAAAGGATCTGAGATATCTCTTTGTGCCACCCTCGTAACCTAGAGGTATCATCGTGGGTGTCTATGTTACGAGGGTGGGGTAAGAAGTTAAGACTTCTTAGCAAGAAGAGGATAGCCAAGACCATTTTATTCAATTTGCCTCTGGTGGAAAACTCCTATACGGGGTTGGCCGGAGATTTGCCTTTCGAGCAATTGGCCCCATGAAAGCAGGGCCGGTTTTCACCCTCACCCCACTATTTTCACGATTTAAGGTCTCTTTTTCTTCAATAAACTGTTCTATACCAAATGAAATGTGCTTTACCCAGTTTGATGTTCTTTTAGTGTCACTTTGATAGGGCCTCCGCACGTTTTTGATATCTACGACAGTGACGAAGAACGAAAATGTCACTTCTTTTGTATGAAATCTCGATGCTATACCTGAAATTAAAAAGAAAATATAGGTTTGCCCGGTCAGCTTTAAACTATCTACGAGGGATTTGACGTTTCGGAAATTCAATTTCGTCTGGATCGCGATCGCGAGTACAAATCAGAATATCAAATTCGGTCACTTGTAATAAACAACTTAGCAATCATATTACTTTTCTCGCTTACCAAATTGACGGAATATGTACGAATTTTCGTCAATCACAACTTTGAATTCGTCCGCTTGTAAACATTGCGGTAATTGCGATGTTTCAATTTCGTCAATGAGCATGCATGTTCAAAGTATTTGCGATCATGTTAGGAAAATTATGTTAGATATCTATAATTAGCGTTAAAAAAATGGAAGTAAAATGATACTATGGATAGTGCAGCCGTAACAGCCGGGGTAATTGTAATTTGTGCTAAAATTTTTCTTCACCAGGTGCCCCAGATAAGATTCCGTGCTAATATCGGTCTGGAATTCATGATACGGTGAATTGATGGTTAATTAAAACAACAAAAAATAGGCAGATTTCATTGAAATTGAAAAAAAAGAAAAAATAAGAAAAATAAAAAGATCAAAAAATTAAAAAAAAAAAAAGATACAGAAAAGACAAGAGAAAGAAGAATAAAAAAGGAAATAGGAAAGAAAAATATACAAAAAAATGAAAAGGAAGAGGAAAATAAAAAAAATAATAAAAAAATGAAAAGAACGTGTGCAACACTAATTTTTTTCAGGGTGTAAGTGCTGCTTACTTGAACGAAGTAGACCCCTTTCGTTGCTTCCCCACCCGCCGCTACTTGCGGGACATGCAGGAGTAACTTAAAGAAAATTACAAATTAGGGACAATAAGCAAAAATGAATTTAAAAAATGAGAACAGAGCAGAGAAAAGCTTCAAATCAAATGAAAAATCCTTGGGTAACGGATGAAAAATAATAATAGTTAAATATTGAAAAAGATTGAACAAAATAAACAACATTGAAAAGAAAGAAAAAGAAGAAAATACATTTTCTTTGGGGGAGAGGGGGGCTTAATGATTTATATTTCGGCCCATTTTGATAAAATGTTGCTAATGATACATATCATGTGTATGTGTGCACC
>BQKZ01012818.1:4537-19905 GCA_036244855.1 Temnopleurus reevesii | reverse complement strand
ACAATGTGGATGAATTTCTTGCTGAAGGAAATTGACACCATGGGTAGGATTCGAACCTACGACCCTCTAGTTGAAAGGCGAGAATCACGACCACTACACCACGGCGCCTCCACATAAGGACCGCTATTTATAATAACTCATAAGGGTCGCTATACATAATTCAGAAAGAGGTTCGCTCTCCATAATAACAAATAGGGGTCGTTATTCATAAAGGTCGCTTTTCATAATTGGAGAAGAGGGTCTCTATTGATAATGGGAAAATGGGGTCGCTATTCATAAAGGCCATTGTTCATAAGGGTCGATATTCATAATCGCAGAAGAGGTTCGCTATTCATAATCAGGAAATAGGGTCGCTATTCATAATGGGGAAATAGGTTCGTTATTTATTCTCTGATTATGAATAGCGACCCTCTTCTTTTATTATGAATAGCGACCCCATTTTCTGATTATGAATAGCGACCATCTTCTTCTATTATGAATAACGACCCCATTTTCTGATTATGAATAGCGATCCTCTTCTTCAATTAGGAATAGCAACCCACCCTTATATGAATAATGACCTTTATGAATAGCGAACCTCTTTTTGTTTTATGAATAGTGAACCTTATGAGTTATTATGAATGGCGATCCTTATGAACAATGGCCCTTATGAATAGCGACCCTTATGAGTTATTATGAATAGCCGTCCGTATGAATAATTTTTCGTTATGAATAGCGGTCCTTATGAATAATTTTTCGTTATGAATAGCGGTCCTTATGAATAATTTTTCGTTATGAATAGCGGTCCTTATGAATAGCGAGCGGACCCCGTTATAATTTCACACATGAGCACAGTATTTATGTTATTGAATAATATCTCTCGCTTCAGCACACATTCTGAAAATGCGGTCGTTCTGAAGGTTGGCTGGAAATAACCAAATGCAACTGTTTGAATATAACGAACAATGTTTCCATTTTCATGGTTTGAATATAAAACACACTTATAAATTCACAAAGGAGCACAGTGGTTTCAGTTATTGGTTTCAGTTATTGAATTATGTCTCTCGCTTCAGTACATGCCCTGAAAAGTGTGACCATTCTAAAGTGGAACAGTCAAAAAGTAATCCCGAACTCTTTTTTGTGTAACTTGCATGTTGAAGAAAAAAAAACCCATACGGTAACTTGTTTCTAAATCAGTGGTTATGGAAAAATGTAAATGTATATATATATTTTTTTTTACTCTGTCAAAATATTTTTGGATCGACAAAACACCTGTTTTTGCCGAATTTTANTCTGATTCGTTGTCCGTTCAGGGTGTGTGTAACGTTATGTGTGTTGGAGAGTTTCGAGTGGAGAGATTACCGTCATGATCATGACCGTACGGTAAGGCGAGCTGTCATTAGCAGGAATCAGGAATTAATATGAGAATGATGGAAATAAGCAGTAATGTCTTGAGAGGCAACACAGAATCGTCATACTTCTCACTATTTCTGGATTATATCTCATAACCGAAACTGAATTTAAATGGGCATCTGATGTTTGTGCTATATTGTAGAATGTTTGTTTGACGTTTGCACAAATAATGTGAAAGTCTGGAATTAGGAATCGTAAATTGAAGCCATTCAAATTTTTACTAAAATTTGATTTATGTTGTTTAACATTACTCCATTTTCAGTGTTGTTTCTTGTATTATCTGTGTATTTACATGTATTTCACTTTTTTATGAAAGTGTAAATCAAGCTTTAAAGGGCCACTTTTATGACAATGCATGTTGACTTGTGGTGATCTATGCTACCCTTACGATCAACATTATGAGTGAGAGAGCTCCCAAATGTGTCCCATATATTTTATAATAATTTTTCTTTATATTTTAGTGAGCCACTTTGGGAACGCCCCTAAAAATTCTCTTCATATGCAGAGTACTGCATATGAGGTCATATACAGTACTATGCATATGAATAGAATGTTTAGCGGCATTTGTGGCAATCCCTTGAAGGGGAACTTATTTTATTTACAAAGGATATTAGGACGTACTTTCACCTGACGTGAACATACCTTAAATCATTCCACCATTGAGCCTGTTGTTTCTATTGATAGAATTGTGGAAACATTCACTTGATACTCCATTGAGCAGTAATTGCATTCCATCTTCATTGTTCACCAAGTTAACCTCTCTTAATAATGGCCAGTTGTAAATATTTCCCAATTAACATAAAACATAATGAGGAATGATTTCAAGTATGTTCATGTCAGGTGTAATTACATCTTAATATCTTTTGTAAATCAAATAAGTTCCCCTCCAAGGGATTTCCACAAATGCCCCCTAAAAATTCTCTTCATATAGATGCATAGTACTGTATATGACCTCATATACAGTACTTTGCATATGAAGAGAATTTTTAGGGGCGTTCCCAAAATGTCTATCTAAAATATAAAGAAAAATTATTATAAAATATATGGGAAACATTTGGGAGCTCTCTCATTCACAAAGGTGATGGTAAGGGTAGCATAGATCACCACAAGTCAACATATATTGTCATAAAAGTGGACCTTTAAATAAATTAAAAGGTGAAATTCAATGAAAATATCATATGATTGATGGAAGTTGGAACTGATGCATCAACAAAAATTTGGCTTTGCCTTTGGCAATGCGTAGGTTAGAACTTAGACATTACTTCTTCAATAGAATTTAACATTTACTTATATTTATTTTTTCTTCAATATGATCATAGATTATATACAAAAATAAGAGGCAAATACCCTAAAGGCGGAGTTGAGTTGGGGTCTCCTTAACAAAATTTAAAAGAAATGTTAGTAAAATTTTAAGGATAAATCCATGTGATAATATTAGCTAAATACAGCAAATATGGAGGTTTCGATTTCATATGACACAGTTGCAGTTGACCAGAAGAAGTACGTTATGCGCATCAACTCATTGTTATGTGCGCAACTACATGTACATGTGACGTAACCATGAGCAGACGCGCAAAACTATGAAGTACCACGTCCGGTTGACATGCCCTTCGACACAGTTGACTGAAATCGAAAACACCATATTAAAAGATTATTATCTAGCTTTCAGAAAATGTCATACTCTACCCTAGGTTCCTTGTTAGGTTCGTATTCCCCAGTTGTTCACTGGCTAAATGCCATGTAAACATCAGATACTATGCAAGTATTCATGGGATGTTGGAAAGCATAAAAAGCATTAGCAAATTTGGTATCATGATCTGTAACAAAAAATCCTCTCCATGCCAATGCTCATGACTTTGTTTAGCCTCGAGATCTAGGATCATTAAAAACTTCTTCCTGAGATTCAAAATGTTGGATACGTTATCCTTTGCAACTTTGATTACGATCAGATATCTCAAGTGAAAAGAGATTGATAAGCAGTTACATGTACTATGGTTGCATACTCAACTGCAGATCCATGCATTTTTCCAGTATATCCGGTATAAAGTAAACAAAAAAATACTTACTTTGACAGATATACTCCCTATAAGACAAGTGAGCCTAGATTTTATAACACTTAGAGGGTGTTGCTCAAATGTTGCAATTGATCGTAAGTTGCAGTTGATTGGTACGTGCCCACCAAAATCATTGTTTCATGCGCTTCTTGTTAAATGCACACACCATGCGCGAATGAAAATGCGCGTTACTTTTTGCAAAGTTGCAGTTGATTTGCAGTTGATTTTGAGCAACACTCCCTTTATTTTTTTTAATGTTTTAAAAACCTAACGCCTTCATTTTATTCTATTACCAGGTATGTTTTGACTGCAATACCAAAAACCCAACCTGGGCTAGTGTCACATATGGAGTGTTCCTTTGCATAGACTGTTCAGCAGTGCACAGATCGCTTGGTGTTCATTTAACATTTATCAGGTAAGGAGAAAAGTTTTTTTTTTTAAATACTGCAATTGAAACCTAGGCATTAGCTTGCAAATGAAGTGTTCAATAGTCATTTTGGTAGAAACTGTTGAGCACTGAATAGATTGCTTTGTGCTCATTTAACATTTATTAGGTAACTTCCGTAAGGAACAAAGTTAGCATGTATTTTTTTTACCTTGAAAAATTGAACACCTAGACATCAGTGAGCACTTGGCATGTTCTATTCAATCGGGTAGAAATGACCCAGCAGTGTATAGATTGCTTGGTGTTCGTTTAAACATTTATCAGGTAAGGAGCAAAGTTGGTTTGTATATTTTTAACACATCAATTCAGACCGAGGTATTAGTTGGCAAGTGATATGTTCGATGTTTTCATTTGTGTTGAAACTGTTGAGCACTGCATAGATTGATTAGGGGGAAGGAACAAAGTCAGCATGTATTTTTTTACCTTGAAAAATTGAACACCTAGGCATCAGTGAGCACTTGGCATGTTCTACATGTTATACACTGTATTCATTTGGATAGAAATTACCTAGCAGTGCACAGATCGCTTGGTGTTCATTTAACATTTATAAGGTAAGGAGCAAAGTAAGTTGGTTTGTACAATTTTAACACATCAATTCAGACCGAGGTATTAGTTGGCAAGTGACACGTTCGATGTTTTCATTTGGGTAGAAACTGTTGAGCACTGCATAGATTGCTTAGGGGTAAGGAACAAAGTCAGCATGTATTTTTTTACCTTGAAAAATTGAACATCTAGGCATAAGTTAGCACTTGACATGTTGTATGTGTATTAATGTGAGTAGAAATTGCTGAGCAGTGCACAGATCACTTGGTGTTCATTTAACATTTATAAGGTAAGTAACAAAGTTGGTTTGTACCTTTTTAATAAGAGAAAATCCAACCTAGGCATCAGTGAGCATTTGACATACATTCTATACGTATGAAAAAATTGTACACATAGGTATCAGTGGGCACTTGGCATGTTCTGTGTACACTGTATTCATTTGGGTAGAAATTGTGGAGCAGTGCCTAGATCACTTGTTCATTTAGCATTTATCAGGTAAGGAGCAAAGTTAGCCTGTATTTTTTTTTACCTTGAAAAAATTGAACATCTAGGCATAAGTGAGCACTTGACATGTTGTATGTGAATTAATGAGGGTAGAAATTGCTGAGCAGTGCACAGATCGCTTGGTGTTCATTTAACATTTATAAGGTAAGGAACAAAGTTGGTTTGTACCTTTTTAATAAGAGAAAATCCAACCTAGGCATCAGTGAGCATTTGACATACATTCTATACGTATGTTCACTGTGTTCATTTGGGTAGAAATTGCTAAGCAGTGCATATTTCGCTTGGTGGTCTTTTAAACATTTATCAGGTAAGGAGCAAAGTTAGTTTGTACATTTCTCACATTGCCATTCAGACCTAGGCATTAGCTGATAAGTGACATGTTCAATGTAGTCATTTGGGTAGAAACTGATGAGCACTGCATAGATTGCTTAGGGGTAAGGAAAAAAGTCAGCATGTATTTTTTTTACTTTGAAAAAATTGTACACATAGATATCAGTGGGCACTTGGCATGTTCTGTGTACACTGTATTCATTTGGGTAGAAATTGTGGAGCTGTGCCTAGATCACTTGTTCATTTAGCATTTATCAGGTAAGGAGCAAAGTTAGCCTGTATTTTTTTTACCTTGAAAAAAATTAACATCTAGGCATAAGTGAGCACTTGACATGTTGTATGTGAATTAATGAGGGTAGAAATTGCTGAGCAGTGCACAGATCACTTGGTGTTCATTTAACATTTATCAGGTAAGGTGCAAAATTTGTGTGCACATTTTTTAAACTTGTAAAAATCCAACATAGGCATCAGTGAGCATACATTCTATATGTATTATGTACACTGTAGTCATTTGGGTAGAAATTGCTAAGCAGTGTATATATCGCCTGGTTTTCATTTTAAATTTATCAGGTAAGGAGCAAAGTTGGTTTGTACATTTTTAACACACCAATTCAGACCAAGGTATAAGTTGGCAAGTGACATGTTCAATGTTTTCATTTGGGTAGAAATTGCTGATCAGTGCATAGTTCGCTCAGTGATCATTTAACATATATCAGGTCAGGAGCAAAATTGTTTTTTACATTTTGAACACTGCAAAAAAAAAAGGTGTGTACCAATTTTTACAGATTTATCCTCAGACAAACCAGGTCAATCATTTGTTTATGTACCCAAATATAATGAGCTAAAATTTCACTGTTTTTCTGCTCAAACTAGCTTAATTTTTCACTCATTATAATGCCCATAGACTTGTGTACAATGATCTCTCAAAACATGAAAATGACAACCTGCTAATATGCAAATTTGTCTGAAAGTCAGTGAATTTGCTAAAATATATGTACACTAAGGGGGTGTTGCTCAAAAGTTGCAATCGATCGCAAGTTGCAGTTGATCGGAACGCGTCAGTCAAAATCATTGTTTCATGAGCCTCATGTTAAATGCTCATATCGTGCGCGAATGAAAATGCGCGTTACAATTTGCAAAGTTCCAGTTGATTTGCAGTTGATTTTGAACAACACCCCCTTAGATACTGGCTTTTACAGTATCTGAGTAATTGTCATCACCAGTTTAGTATCTTTCTTCTTGGTGAAAGAAATTGATGAGAAACATTGAATGTTTTTATTTTTTGGGCTTTCTGCAGATCAACTCAATTAGACACATCATGGACGTGGTCTCAGTTACGTGCAATGCAAGTTGGAGGAAATGCTGCTGCTGTAAGTTGATTGTACTTTTTTAAATCCAACTAAGTCGCGACATAATATCAAATAGTGATTTGTGATTGGTTTAGATTTATGCTCTTATTAGCACCATCACAAGGATAAAGATATTTATAAACATGATGTTAAATTATGTGACGATATGAAAATGTGAAAATTCCTATTTGTAATCCACATTCAGATAACACTGCAATGATATAATTCCCGTTAAATAACCTCATAATGTGATTAGATGTAGCTGTCGACATGGTCATGCCAGCAAACCAGCCTATGGTTATAACGATGAACCAAATCAAGAATTTGATAAATAAAAAACTGATATATTCGTCAAAGATCAATTCTAATACCATATTAATTTTAGAATATAAGATACATTGACCTTTTTGGTAATTTTTTTCATGTGTGAAGCTCCTGAGCAGAGCTATATTTCCGTCTTGGAATCATATATTTATTCGTAACCAAATGCTACACCCTCTAGGGATCCCAAATGATATTTATGACCAGTTCATTTGATATTTGTATAGTTATATGTATTTTTATATTATTCTTTCAAAATAGTCACACTATTTTGCCTTCCCTTTGGAAACTTGATCTCCATGTTTGACAGTCAATTAGAGTATTTTAAAAAAAGTTACACAAAGATCAGAAAGCAATGTTTTTTTTAATTTGTATATTTCATCTTTGTACCAAATTTTATTTCGCTTTATCAGATTGCCTATTTCAGACAGCATGGGGCATCGACCAACGACGCACAAGCCAAGTATAACAGCAGAGCTGCAACGCTGTACAAGTCCAAAATCAAGGAACTATCAGCAGCTGCCATTAGGAAATATGGAACTGAGGTNAGTGCCTAGATCACTTGTTCATTTAGCATTTATCAGGTAAGGAGCAAAGTTAGCCTGTATTTTTTTTTACCTTGAAAAAATTGAACATCTAGGCATAAGTGAGCACTTGACATGTTGTATGTGAATTAATGAGGGTAGAAATTGCTGACCAGTGCACAGATCACTTGGTGTTCATTTAAAATTTATCGGGTAAGGTGCAAAATTGGTTTGCACATTTTTTAACCTTGTAAAAATCCAACATACATGTAGGCATCAGTGAGCACTTGGCATGTTCTACATGTACACTGTATTCATTTGGGTAGAAATTGCTGAGCAATTCATAGTTTGCTTGGTGACATTTAACATTTAGCTAGTAATGTTCAAAGTTGGTTTGTACATTTTTATCATTGCAAAAAAAATAAAAATAAAAAATGTGTATTAAAATTATAACAGAGAATTGTCCTCAGAAAAATAAGGCTACTCATTTGTTTATGTACCCCAAATGTAATGAGCTAAATGTCATTTTTCCCACCAATATTTCGACCTCAAATTAGCTTAATTTTTCACTTATTATAATGCCCAAAGACTTGTGTACAATGATTTTTTCAAAGCATGAAAATACAACCTGCTAATACGCAAATTTGTCTGAAAGTCAGTGAATTTGCTAAAAATCTATGTGCACTAAGATACTGGCATTTACAGTATTTAAATAATTTTTGCTACCAGGTAGTATCTTTCTTCTCAAGTGATCAAAGAAATTTATGAGAAGCACTGAATGTTTTTTTCTTCTTGTTTCTGCAGATCAACTCAATTAGATACATCATGGACGTGGTCTCAGTTACGTGCAATGCAAGTTGGAGGAAATGCTGCTGCTGTAAGTTGATTGTATTTGTTAATACAACTAAGTTAAGAAATATATCAACGGGTGATTTGCCATTAGTTTAAATATATACTCTCATTACACCATCACAATGATTAAGAAATTTCTAAACGTGATGTTAAATTATATTACTATCAAAAAATGAAATTTATTTATTTATCTTATGATCTCAAATGTCAAATCCAATCCCAGTTCATTTGATATTTGTTTATTTACATGTATTTTAATTATAATATTTGTTTAAAATAGTTAGCCTTTTTTGCCTTCCTTTTGGAAAAATATAAGATCTCCATATTTGACAGTCAAATAAAAAAGTTAAAAATGTAGACACAAAGATCAGAAACCCATATTGGTTCAAATTCTCTATTTCATCCTGTATCGTTTTTTTTTTGCTTTATCAGATTGCCTATTTCAGACAGCATGGGGCATCTACCAACGACGCACAANCCCCCCCCCCCCCCCCGCAAAAAAATGTGTTTTTAAGGAAAATAATTGATACATTTAAATATAAAAATTGTAAGATGTATTTGATGCTTAGATAAGCAGTTTGCGATATTGCCATGGCTTGTGGTATTGTACATTTTAGCTGAATTTGCAGAAATGTTTTTGTTTTCCATGATTGTCTGTTCAATACACATACCAAAAAATAATGATTGTTAAGATGAAGAAAATGTGAGACACTCATTTTGATAATTGTAATTCATATTTATTTGAACATTATCGAAAGTGAGCATAACTGTATGGACATCCAAATAAAATCCCTCCTCCGTTGCTTAATCCTATGTGAATCTTAGATAAAGTTAGATGCTAGGAAGGAGGATGTATGGAAATGGGTAAGTATGAATAGACATTTGAGCAGATCAAAATTGATATATAAAAATGAACAGGATAGACAAAACTTTGGCAAAATAAATGACTTCTTACTCAACCCTTCACAATTGCTCTGTTAGACAATGCATATCTTTTGAATTCTCTGAGATGCTGGTTTTCTGGAATTTCTCAATGGCAGGTGTTTTTAGATGCTTGCTCCAGAGTGGCCAGTTTTGATGCCCTGACAATTTGTATTCAGGCCATGGTTACATGAAGTGTATTTTTGTGTACAAAATATGAGCGGACATGTGTGGCTCAGTGGTTCAGCGTCTGCTCCATGAACGGAAGGACGTGGGTTCGATCCCCGGCCGAGTCATACCAAAGATTTATAATACTGGGACCATCTGCCTTTTAGCCAGGCGTTCGGCAGTTAAGAATGGAGAAGGGTAATAATAACTTTAGCAGGGCCCCTGGAAGAATAGCGTATATCTGAAAGTGGCTACCCTGGGTAAATAAGAGGTATTATTATTTTCAAGCCCTCTGATCAATTCTGACTGGCATCCCTGATACAAAAAAGTCAGAATTCTTTGCCTTCCTTTTGTCAATATAAAGCTAAGATTAGTAGGATTACAGGGCTCTATCCAGGCTTTTGTGTTTATTATGCAACAAGTGTTTATTCGCATGTGACATCTTATGCAGACAGAAAAATAACATGTGTTTTCCAGAGCTAATTTGGAGTTTTGAACATGAGTTGTTTATTTTGTCCAATCTTTCCTTTTTTCATGTTCAGAATGTATGCGGCACTGTGTGATGGGGATGCTCAGTAGATTCTCTAGATAAAACTGGCGCTTTTTAATTCTATTTCACTTTCTATTGAGCTCTATGTAGAGGCCTTATATTTGGCACTGGCGGAATCATTTTCTTGCAGATTGTCCCTATTCCCGATGAAAACAAGTTTTATATATGATCATAATACAGAATTTGTAATTGTTCATTTATCTAGTGGAGCTATAATGGGTAAAGAGATAGGGCAATACAAACCCACATGCCCATATGCCTAGGGCAACAAAAGTTAACTGTTGGGGAAATAAATTAAATTTTCACTTGCCCAATAAGGCAAGTAAGAGTTGCATACTAGTTTTCCTCTGTATGAATATTGGCATTGGCCATCAATTTTGGGCAAGAGAAAGTTTTATTTTGGCAAATGATTTAAAAACTTTGTTGCCTGATAAGGCAAGTGGTAAAAAAAATCCTTGTAGCTAGCGCACTTTTAGAGCGTTACCAAATTACACCGCATCATTCAATTTTTTTTGTCATACATGTTTGTGAAATGAAATGAAAGTATTGAATATATATGAAATTTACCTTGGCATCAGAAATGAAGAAATTGTTTTCTCAGCAAAACGTAAACAATCTTCTGGAAACAAAACCAACTTTTTATTGAATATCATATCCCACATGTCCATACCTGCCATTTCTCATATTAATCCATTCACTCTGTTTCAAAAGTTCTAACATGTTAGCTTAATGAGCCAAGTTTGAAACCTGTTAATTGGCATTTGCTTGCATTGTCTGGATTTTACATGTATGTGTTGAAACCTTGTAACTCTGCCAATTTCATGCAGCTAAACTTCTATTGTATAAAGCACTATTCGGCTCAATATGGACATGTGCTATTGCAATTCTGTATGCTGCAGGGTTAGTGTGATTTTTACACATTTCTTTCACCATGTTGAAGTTAAAATTTGCAAATCAAGTGGCTTTACTAAAGAGGAGATTATATTTGCTGGCATAGTGCAAACGCTATTCTACTGGTGGCTTTGGCGGTTGTAGTGTTGGCCATATGGTATACAAATCAAGGCATTGGGGAAGACAGGGACGCTTTAATCTGATGAATGTTATCGTTTATATATCAAACAAACCCCAAAGAATCTATTATGTAATAGATAGATGTCCAGTGCAGCAATGTTTTAGTTTTCTCCACCAGTGAGTTTGTGAGTAGCAAATAGTGCATCATTATTTTCTGGAACAATTGATTTAACCAGCCAAATTTCAAAATCATGGTGGTTTTGCAATAACTTTTATATGGTGCTGATTTCGGCCTTTCATTTACAAAAAAAATCACAGTAAATTCATTGGTAGGCACAAAAATACATTGATAATCTGAAAAGCACTTTTAAAAGGTTCTTTGGTGTTTCTCTCTACCCTCAAAGTTCTCATTTTAAAAATAATGTGACAGATCAAGCATATTTTTTTTCTCCAAAATGGAATTTGTTTGAAAATCTTTTTTTGTTCTTGGCCTTCATTTAACTATTGTTGTAACCTGTTGGTTTTGTAGACTGAAATTATTTCTGGTAAAGTCCACAAGAAAAGTCATGCTCAATGTGGCCAAGCAGATAATTTATGATTGAACGTGATCTGAATTCATTTTGAAGTGAAATTGCTACACAAATATTGATTAGCAATCACATTAGAACATGATTTTATAGTGAGCATATGTTTCTGTCATATGTTTGCACAGTAGATATTGTAGATAGTGCAGACATGCCAAGTAGTACGAATTTTCCGTATTTCGTACGGAAATTTATCTTGAATACGGAAGTCCGTTTTTTCATCTTAGAGTACGGAAAATGATGAAAATCATTGGTGTGTGTGTGTATATGCTTATTTCTGTGCCATGGATGAGTGTATTACGCGTGTGTGTTAATGCATGCATATGAGCGCAACTTGAAAATGTGTCGCACATGGTACATTCGTATTCGTGCTGGGAAGAGGCCCTGTCACAACAATCACGGCACGGCGTACTTCGCGCGGAGTAGAATGTCCAATAACAACCTGAAATACTGCGCCGGTGTCGTGTCGCGATGCCGTAATGTGAGCGGTGTGACAGAGCCGGACCTGTGAAAAAGCAACAAATATTTACGCATATGGGACTGAAGTATAACGGTGTGCAAGTCGGTGCATGTTGAAAAACAATGGCGTGAAAAACAAGTTCGTGAGAACAATTCATCGCTCAGATTATCAGAAGAACAATGGAATCATGCATTAGCCGGCTCCCATTGCCCTTTTCTCCCACCTAAAAAAATGGTAAGAGAAATTTTATTGTGCCTTCATTTTTATGAAAATGAGCGTGTGACCCGGCTCCCCGATGCCTGAATCCCAGCGGAACCATGAAGGGAGCGTGCGGGACCGAGACGGCGGGCGACGCTGCCGATACATGCCCTTGTCGGTGAAGTTGACGTGACAAGGTTTTCGTCCGTGTGTGAGATTTGTGTCATGATTGATGGTGGACTTTCGATTTTCGTACGATATTTTTCTTCTCATGCAGTTGTCCATTCTCTGTTTCTTCATCTCTTCATTATTAATTTTGTTTTCCATGTCTTCTAATTGTTATTTCTCGTGGTTGTTTTTTCTGCTTTTCTTTCTTTCTTTTCTTTGTGGTCGGTGCATGCTTTGCCTTCGGTTGAAGTTGACATGAAGATTTTTTCGTCCGTGTGTGAGATTTGTGTGATGATGGTGGACTTTCTCCTACAATAATTTTCTTCTCATGCTGTTGTCCACTCTCTGTCTCTTCATCTCTTTACTATTAATTTTGTTTTTTATGTCTTCTTATTCTTATTTTGGATTTTTTTTTCTTCTCCTGCTTATTTTTCTTTTCTTTGTTCTTTCTTTTGTTTTAATCCTAACATCAAATTCTCGCTCACCTTCTGCTTTATTCTCCCATCCATTCTTCTCTCTGCCTCTCCTTTTCTTCTCTCTGTCTTTTCTTCATCTTTTCTCCTCTCTGTCTCTTCCTTTTGTCTTATCTTCTCTGTCACATCCTTTTCTACTCTCTTCTCCTTTGATATGCATCTGCAATTCTGAACACGAGCTATGTGTAGCTGAGCTGTGGTTCTTTGATCAACTGCACAATGAATACCCTTGCTTGGACTTTTGCCTTGAAAATATTCACTAAATCACACACACACACAAAAAAAACGATTTAATAAAAAGTAATTTCACTCAAACTTTTTTTTTTATTAGGGTATAATTACACATGTAGGGATAAAGGGTCTTACTTTCTTTCAATTTTTTTTGTGATATCTCAAATATTTTTGTGAAAAGAAAACATTTTTCCTTCATTGGGTTGGTTAACTCCTAATGGGATTTGTTAAATATGTCTTCTTGCTTATGAGATACAGTATTACTAACTGGTACCTTTATGTATTTCTACTTTGAAAAAAAAGAAGAAAAATCTAACCTTGATAGTATGGATAGTGAAGTGATTTGTACATGTATGCAATACACATTTGTATCTCAAACTTTCCTGAAACGCATGTAGGCCTACACTTCGTCAGTGTTTTCACTAAGTGACAGAAGCCAGAGGGCATTGTTACACGAAATGGGTTATAAATCCATTTAAACGTGTCCTTCTATGGAATTAACATGTTGTTTGATAGGATGTCCGTTGAATTGGGGCTATGTCAGGATTTCTTTGTCTTCATGCAACAATACCAATAGCTCCTGTCACGTCGTGAAATCACGAAAGATTTATTACGCGCTGGAAAAATACAGATTTTTTTGTCAAAATACTGATTTTGGGGAATAGGAGTACTGAAAACAGAAAATACAACTTGGCATGTCTGATAGTGGTGTCGTTTTCCATTTGGTTTTATTACATCAAGCAATTGATTTCTCATGGCTTATTGCCAATGTAGCTTTAGAACAATCTGATACATCCAATTGTTTGCAATAGTTGTGCAAATTTATTGGGTAGATTTCTTGGTTGATTTAAAATTGAATGCAGCCTGCATTTTTATAAGGTACATTCTGTATTAAAATGACACAAATACATGTACTGTACTGTAAAACCTATATTTTAACGATCATGAATATTTGCGAATTCACTGAATTTCAGACCTTATATTAATGGGTTGTTAACAGTACAGTATGTAGTATAATGGGGATTACCTAAAAATTGACAAATGCATCTCTGATGAATATGAATGCATATATAATGAAAATGCATGTCAAACGAATACTTGCATGCATATTTGTGGGTAGATGAATTGTCAACTTTTGGGGAATGTACATATGTACGTAGTTGTGGAGAAGCAAAAAGGATTTTGATTCTAGTTTTATGTAAACAGAAGTATTACATCCGTATATCCATAATCTTAAAAGGTCTTGGTCAGGTTGTGCCTATATCGGAGATAGATATGACCTTTCCAGTGTCTTATTGAACCTTAGTCTGGGTCATTTCTTATCCCAAACAGATTTTGATCCCAAGCGAGGTCATTTCCCAACAGCATGGAGGGAATATTATATGAAGGCATGCATTGTATGGGGTTATGAGAACTTAGCCTTCTTGATTTAAAGAATGATTTCATGAGTGCTGTTGCCATACACCAGCTTTCATTCTCTAATGTATACCAAAACTCTTCGCAGAAATCAGTTCATTTCATGCAATAAATATCAAGGATTTCATCGGATTAATCAATGCTGACTTATTTGGCAGCTTCAAAATGCTGGTTAAGTACTCCAAAGTCATGGGTGAGCCCAAGAAAGGATGATATATTCTATGCGAAACAAAAACTATTGTTTTTACTAAAATTTTAATTTTGTTATCTTTCTTTTGATCAGCTGCATCTGGAAGAATTTGTGCAGTCACCAACACAGAAGGAAGTAGACTTCTTCGAGGAGCATCATGATACACCCTCCAACATTACACCTCTACCAAACACAGACAATTACAATGGCAGGTTGACCTCGGATCAAGAATTGGGAACACCTCAGCCAGTTACAGCCAAACCAGTAACTTCAAAACCAGGTGAGTTTGTATGAATACCTGTTTATAAAGTCCACTTAGGGAATGAATTAATTATTCATAAAGTTATATTTAGAGCTCCTGCCAATATTACACCTATACCGAACACAGACATTAGCAATGGCAGGTTGACCTCCGATCAAGAATTAGGAACTCCTCAGCCAGTTACAGCCAAACCAGTAACGTCAAAAGCAGGTGCGTTTGCATGAAAAGCTGTTCATAGAAAACAACTTATTCTTTAAATGATAATAATAATAATAGTGTAAACTTGTAGAGCGCAACACTCCGTCACTTAAGACGCTCATGGCGCATATATCAGTTCATATAATAAACTTAAAGAGTGTATAGTAAGAGTTTACAAATTAAAGAGATACGTCTTTAAATTCTCTTTGAAGGCAGTATAGGAT
>BQKZ01012815.1:0-12848 GCA_036244855.1 Temnopleurus reevesii | reverse complement strand
CCCAGAATTTGTAAAATGTTTTTGATTTCTTATGGCATGGAACAAGCTGTACATATCTTTCTGATTGCGTGATGGCGGAGGCATAAATTTTGACCGCGCGTGGTCGAGGATTCATCTAGTTTTTTTTTAATAAACTGTCAGAAAGTTTTTCTCAGGTGGTCTGAGCATATTTTCTTTGTTTTGTTTTCATGTCTGTCTGTAAATAATTATAGTGTTCTTTGTATTAACTCATTCATTCATATCTAAAAGCTGTATCGACCATCTTGTCATCCCTAGGAAAAGTGAGTAATGGTGTTTACCTGTCATAATTTAACTCCTGTAATGATGTTAAACTCAGGGTTCGTGCAGTCATGGAAAATCCTGGAAAAATTGTGCTTATGGAAAGTCAGGGAAAAGTCATAGAATTTTGAATATTGGTGAAAAATCATGAAAAATTCCTGGAATTGTATGTACTTGTAATCTTGGCCATGGCAGCATTCCAGTTTGCTGTGTCTCGCAATTCTCAAACTCTGTTGCTATGAGGATAGGTTGTGGCCATCATAACATGTGGTTTCTGAAACTCTGCAAGAAAGGAAGTCATGGATTAGTCATGGAAAAGTCGGAAAATTTTAGGAATTTTATTTTCAAATTTTTGAACCATGTACACTCGTTAACTGCATCACATTCATTTAATTTCATTTAAATTGCATCTTTCAGAGCGAGAGCTGGTCTTGGAGTTGGAAAGGATGCGTAAGAAAGTAGGTGGCAAATCCAAGAAGGATGCCCCATCCTCCAAGGTAGAGAACTACATGAAAGCACTGGAGGAAGAGAGGGACTACTACAAGGGGGAGGTATGCTTTTTTTGCTTTTCTTGTTTCAAACCTTTATCTATTTTTCATTTCCATAAATTAGAAAGAATAAACAGTTGCTTGTAACATTTTTCCAATTAACACATATCTTTAGTCAATAATTTGCTATGGAGTAAATATATTTGCATCTCTTATGTTAGAAGCAACGACTTTAGCTAAATGATATGTTTTTGTTGATTAGAATAGCTGTAAACGAATTTTTATTGAAAACATTGCTGAACCTCCATCCTAAGTAAGATGAAAAACGATACAAAGTTCTTGGCATTTTCCTGTCTGACTGTCCTGTTGCTAATTATATGCTCCATTACACACCAAATTAGTCATTTAAAGTTTGTGAATACATTGACGAGGTTGAGCTCTGTGAAAAAAAATGGATATGTTTCCAGGAAGGTTCAATGTTGGTTATAAATGGGAACTGACATATTATTTGTAAAAAACTTAGCATATGTATATTTTGATTGTGTTCTTCACATTGTACAGGTAGAAGTACTGAATAGGATTATCCGCACCAGAGGATCTGTTCCCTCTACACCTGTCAGAGGCAGAAGCCCTAAGAGGAGCGGAAGTCCGGGGAAAGGAAGCAGGGTTGGGAGCCCAAGTCGGTCAACAGCGCAAGATGGAAAGACAAAGGTATTGGATGAGCTCATGAATGTTTTTAATAAGGAAATTTATATATGTGATTAAGTCATTTTAAGCTTTGCAAGTGCACAAAATACAGGGAACAACTTCACAAGGGCGTTTTGGATTTCCAGGGGTAAGTGGGCACAGGTTCANGAGCAGGGATTGGGAGCCCAAGTCGGTCAACTGCACAAGATGGAAAGACAAAGGTATCGAGAAATAGGATGAGCTCACAAAGGATTTTTAATAAGGAACTTGTATGTGGATAAAATATGTCTAAGCATTGCGAGAGCACAAAATACAAAGAACAACTTCACAAGGGGGTGGGATTTGCAGGGGTAGTGGTAGACAGGTTCAGGTGCAGGGGATGGGGTAAGGTTATTAGCCATATCTGCATTTTGCACGATGTGAACCTTTCAAAAGTATGCACTGGTTCATCTATAGATCAGCCAGTATACAAGGCAATGGAATCATTTTTCTTTGCTATTTTTAAAGGGTTATCATCCTTCTATTACAGTCTACAACGATATCAAAACAGCATTGTTGAAAAATATTTTTCTTTGTCTACACAGAGCAATTTTCAAGACACTGTACAGGTAACGCTCTACTATTAAAAGTTGAATCTCACAAAAATCTTCTTGATGTAGGAGGCATTCAGCACTTACCTAAGACATAAATATAGCATCGTTTGTTCCTAAATTCTGCTTGAACTTAGATAATTACTGAACTTATAGAAGTTTGACTTAGATTTGATTTAACTGTATGATTGCATTAATCAATTTTCACTTGATTTATATTTCCTCATCAGAGTGCTACCCACTATGAAGCAATCATCAGAGTACTGGAGGATGAAAAGAATTATTACAAGAGGGAATATGAAACACTCAAGGTGCTACGCTCGGCACAGAAAGCCAGTCCTGCCAAGAAAGACCTTACCTCATCATTTAGAGACTTTGTAAGTACTAACACTACAAAGAACTTATAGTTTAGTGTAAATTGATTCTTCCATCACACTGCTCCATTTATGGGCAGTATGAGACATTGAAGGTGTTACGGTTAGCACTGAAGGCCAGTCCCGCCAAGAAAGACCTTACCTCATCATTTAGAGACTTTGTAAGTACGAGCACTCCAAGGAAATCTTAGTTTAGTGTAAATTGATTCTCCCTTCACACCACTCCCTTTATCACTAATATGAGATGCTGAAGGTGCTTTGCTCAGCACAGAAGGCCAGTGCTACTAAGAAAGACCTTAACATTTAGAGACTTTGTAAGTGCTCAAATAACTTTAAGTTTACAGTGTAAATTGGTTCTCCCTTGACTATATGAATCAATAGTCAAGAGTATTTAAAGGGGAACCAGCCTTTGGAATTATCGTGATCTCATTGACTGAAGAAAAATCAGATGAGCAAACTGTGAAAATTTGAGCAAAATCGGACAACCTATCAAAAGTTATGAATTTTCAAAGTTACTGAGATAAAACGATCCCTATCGCTGATGGGGATCCGTGCGATCGACAAATTCGATGGCATCTGTGACGTCATGTCGGACAACTTCTCATTCACTTTGTACATAGAATTTCTCAAAATGGATTAATGTAAAATTTAGAGTAAGGTTGCAACATCATTCTTCTCAAATTACACGCAGAATCAATACAGAAATGCTATACCCCAATCGAAAATTGGCATTTTGTTGACTTTTCCGAAAAAAAGGAGAAAATGTGAAAATTTGTATACAGAGTGAATGAGGAGTTGTCCGACATGTGTTACGGATTCCGTCGAATTTGCCGATCGCATGGATCCCCATAAGCAGTAGGGATCGTCATAATCTGTGACTTTGAAAAGTCATAACTTTTGAACGTGTTGTCCGATTTTGCTCAAACTTTCACAGTTTGTTCATCTGATTTTTCTTTATTTAATGACAGCACGATAATCCCAGGGGTTGGTTTCCCTTTAAGGCTGAAAAGAGATATTACAAGAGTGAATATGAGACAATAAAGGTGTTTCGATTTTCACAGAATACCAGACCTGCCATGAAGGCACAGCCTTGTTTGGCATTACCCCAAAATTGACATTATTTACATATTCCGGACATTCATATTAAAGGATGCTGTTGTTTGAAAGGTTTTGTAATATTTATTTCAACTTGGAGACTGCCATAAGGACTTTACATTCATTTTTGCTTTTCGGGAAATGAGGCAAATGCTGATTGATACATAGACAGTTGATCAATTTGAATCAGATGAGGTTATATTGACAGCAGCTGTTCGCTAGCTTTCCATGTTACAACAATGAGAAAGAAACCTTTTTGTAATTTATGTATTTTCAATTCTATTTTTAGAGTATAGCTGACGAAGCTGAAGTGGTGAATCTCAAGAGAGAACGAGATGAGCTTCAATCCCTTGTGGACAAGTTTGAGAGACATATGTCTGAGGTAATGATCATTTTGATTGTGCAGCAAAGAGCGTTTATTTGTATTTTGTTGTGTTAGATTTAATGCCAAAATCCACCTCGTAGTAAAGAAATACAGTAATCTTTGTAAAAGTGTGAATCATAATCACTCATCACAGTACTTTTCGTGAATATAACCTTAATTGATATTGGATATCTGTTCCATGACTTGCTCTGCCGACAATTGCTCCATTGACAATCTGCACTGGAAGTAAATCTTCTAATGTACACATGTAGACATAGCCCTAATCCTAACCGCGATCATTATGTCAATCTGAAACAAAAATCTATCACAGCTCTAACCCTAATCCTACATATAGCGAATGATTAAAGCTGGAGAAATTATCGCCAGAGCAAATGTTTAGATACCGAGGTGTCGTCTCCTCTTTAATTTGTTCAGAATGTTCATCTATTCCATGTTAGTTTTACTTCTGAGAATAGAAGTTTGTTTATTGGAGAGAGCTCCTATCATAAGCATTTAGCATTGTTTTAGATCACAATTCATTTAATTTATTTAATTGCCTTATTCTAAGCATTTACATGTAGATGAATTAACCTCTTTGTGTTGTTTCATATTCATTACTCTCAAATTGATGTGCACTCCATATCCATCTCTTTTTTTATATTTCATTTCACTCATCAGATTCAAACCAATGTAAAGGTTCTCACTTCTGAGAGAGATAAAGTTAACCTCCTTTATCAGCAGGTAATGTATTGTTGCTAATTTTGATTTAAACGTCTCAAAGGTTTTTGGTGATAAACACCAACTGTAATTGTTCAAAGAAGACAGAAAATAAGATTTTAGCTAAAAAATCTGGCTAATTTGGGTTCAAGCCTCTTGTCTTAAGTGGTCAAGTAAATTGCTACTCTCTACATAGAACTGTGTATTGCAGGATTACAGAAAAATTTTTATATGTCCTTTTTTATTTAATTGATTGACAGAATTGTGTTGAGCGTTTTTGATTTTTTAATTCATAAAGATATCATTTTTTACAGTAGGACCTCCAAGGTCTATATTATTTTAATCGTTGAGGGAGCTCCCCATCTAGAATTATAGTAAACAACATAAAAATTCATCTTCACCATGCAGGCCAATGATGAGCTCCAAAGGCTGAGACAAGAGGTTCTCAAAGCTCCACAGTCCTCTCGAGCATCTCTAGCAGCTCAATCCATTCTGAGACGGGTAGAGAATGAGAGGGACGACTCCATCGCTGATTTACGACGTATGACCACAGAGAGGGACAGTCTCAGAGAAAGACTAAAGGTAACTGAAGCTTCTTCCATGAATACTTTTTTTTATATTTTCATTTGAACAAGAACAGAATTTACGTATGTCATTCCAAGAATCAAAATCACTAAATCACAAATTAGAAGTTATTATTCTTTTCTGAATATTACAATCAGCCATTTATTGAACAAAGCTTTAACACAAGTAAGAGAATTTAGATGATTATCTATACCAGCTATTGCATAGATCAAGAGTAGAACCTGAGCATCAATTAAGTTGTTATGCTCAGTATTATGATTACTAAACCATAACAAGTTCAAAGAAATTTTGTATGTTTCCAATAGCCGTGCTATTAATAGCCATTTACAGAATTATGCTCTTACACATTTAGAGTGCTCATGTATAAACAATTAGCCACATGTTTGCTATGTAGATCTATGTATGTATTCTTTTTTTTTAATGACAGATATCAACAGATACTCATCTGAGTGACAAGGCCAGACTAGAACAGAGGGTAGAAGATCTTGAACATCTATTATTAGGGGTAAGTCTTGGAACTTCTAATATATCTTGGGAAACTACTTGTAATAGGTAATGATATCAAAGAATCTTTGCATGATTATATATATGTTTGAAAAGATCAATAAAAAGCCACTGGCCTCTTTGGTTCTCAGTTTTAAGTTTGAAAAATTGTCAATGGGCGTTGATTATTTTTCCCCTTTGCTTCAGCATCCTTAGCAGGAGAGAAAAAGCCAGATGATATGAACAGATCCTTTCATGAATGTTCTGAATATCAAAAAGGAAGTGATAGTAGCATTAAGATGGCTGCCTGTAATCACCCGGTGAGAATGTTGCTAGAAAGTTTCCATCAATTGCAAGTCATCCGTAAACTAGCTAATTTGAATGCCCTTTTCTATTTACACACAGTCGCTGCTACTTACAAGACGCCCGTCTAATTGATACGAACCACTGTAACAAGTCCACTGTAACTGCAATTGTAAGACCCCTCTAAAGCCATTTTTCTGTCCTAGTGTTTTCATGGTTAGATTTACATTCAAGTTTTGGTAATTTACTTTACTTTTTAGGCTGAGCAGGAGAGAAACAGTAGCCAATCAAGAGTATCGTCAATGCAGGCCATGATAACCACATTAGAAGAACAGGTCCGTACACAAGTTTTCAAAATAGAAGAAGCTAAAGAAGATGCCTCTGCAAGCAAAGCTCAGGCATCCAAGCTCAGGTGAGGCACCAAATCTTTTCTTTTACCTTTTCCCTTAATTAAAAAAAAGATCATGTTGACAGTAAAAGAAAAATGATTTTGTCTTCTGATCAATTATACGTAATAGCTTATTTCACCAGATTCAAATTTCATGTTAGTTTCTTTAGGTCTGTAGATCAATCCAGACATTATGCATATCATAGATCTAGACAAGCATCATTCTCAAAGATCAGCATGACAGAAAGGGAAAAAAATAAGGGTAAAAAAATGTGTCAAACACAGGGATACCCGTTTTTTGGGCAATAGCCTGAATTCAGGCCTTGGAACTCTAGTTTTTGGCCTCAGTGCTCACTCACAGCCCTTCTGTGCGCAAAATGTTGCATTCTAGAGGATTTTGATGATTTCATGCTCCAACTTGTATCCAAGCACACACCCAATAAATGAAATATTCTTTCAAGTTTTTCTTTCCCTGTTTAATTCCAGATTGATAGCAGATCAAACCGAACATTCAGTAGAGGAATACCAGCGAAGATTGCAGAAAACGACTGGTGATATACATATTGCAGATGAGAGGATTGTAAGGCTTGAAGAGAGAATAAGTAAGTCCCAGTTACTCATTTGTAATGGCATAAGAAAAGTATGAGCTTCTTTTATTGTGTGTGTAGCCTCCAACAGATTATTTTTTTCAGAAATAGTCAGTATGAGGACATTGCAGATGGTAGAATACCCGCAAAATATTTCATACTCACCTATTAGTGACCCTCCAGAGTGCTACAAGAATTTTTTTCACCAGTTGCCCAGTTGGGTAACCAAGTTTTCAAATCACTTGTCTGAACAAAATTTCCTTTGCCCCAAATTGATGGCCTATGCCAATTTGTACATGGAGATGAAAACTAGCTATTTGCCCTTTTGGGCAAGTGACAATTTTATTTACTTGCCCAACAGTTTCATTTTGTTGCCCAGGGCATGCGGGCAAGTGGGTTTGTAGCGCCCTACCCTCTTTCTGTGTTAACTTGAGAACCGTCATATGTGAATCTAAAATTGTTCAGAAATGATTGGAGCTAATCTTAGATTGTTGATTAGTATACTATGCATGGTTAACATGCTACTTGCTATGAATCAATTGACGGCGTGAGTGATTATGCTTCGACTACTTTCGCCAGTAGGTAATGTATGTTATGAGAAAGCTACAACAATGTATGATCCGTCTTGAAAACAGCTCACGTGACATATTGCGAGAGGAGATCAACAAGCTTCGAGGGACAGTATCATCCGTGGAAAGGGAGAGAGATACCTTTTAGATGACTGGAGAAAAACCAAGTCTGTATTTTTCTTCATGAGTGGTCAAAATTTTAGTAACAATATTGGCAGCCCCTAACACATCGCAGTAGAGTATATCCATACAGTGACTCCTCTATATCCCTAGATAATGCTAATAAAGCACAAAGATGAGAAATAAACTTGTGTAATCCTTCTTTCGTCCTCAGTACAGCCAACATGAATGCCATAAAACAATGCATACTGCGAGAAGAGATCAATGAGCTTCGAGGAACAGTATCATCCTTGGACAGGGAAAAAGATGCCCTATAGATGACTGGAGAAAAAAAAATAGTTTTCATGTTTTCTTTATGAATTGTCAAAATGCTTATCTAATGCTAGTCAAGCATTAAAGAGAGGAAGAAATTTGTCTTTCTTTCATCCTCACTACAGCCGATATGAATGCCAACAATGCCATACTCCGAGAGGAGATCAACGAGCTTCGAGGGACAGTATCATCCTTGGACAGGGAAAAGGATGGCCTCCAGATGGCTGTAGATGAGAAGACAGAACGGACACTTGACCTCGAGAGGGAGCTGATGGACCGTGGCCGAACGATCTCGGATCTCAGGGCAACTGTCTCTGATCTTGAGGCAAGACTAGAGTAAGTTGATCAAGTGATTCTGATTTTTGATCTGTGTGATTCAGTTATTATTACTATTATTTATTCGGCAATTCAAAACAGTTACAGTGTAAGCAAAACACAAGGATACAAGAATTAGGCATACACAGAAATGGTTTGAGAGGGCTGACAGGGCATGGAAAAGGAGAACCTAATCTCTATAACCCGCATGTTTTATATAACCCCCTTCAACCAAATGCAGGTAAAGACACATGAATAAACAGAGTAAAAGATACATAGAGGGAATTAGAAGCATGGTGTGAGCAGTTGATACGACAAGGTTGAGGATTGAATATTCTATATTTTATTAATCTTCTCTGTCATTGGAGACATATGCTTTTTCTATAGAAAGAGCTCCTTTAAGTAATTCAAGAATTATGTCTCTAATTTGTTTATTTTTCTTTTATCATAAAATTTCAGTGACAACTGTACGTAAATCAGGAATGTGTGAAAGACACTCTCAGCCTCTTTCATTGACTTAATTATGTGTTTATTTTTTTCTCAGACAAGCAATAAATGACCTAGGCAGCAAAGATCGTGAGATCCGCAGCTTGCGTCGCCAGTTAGACTCAACGAGAGATGAGCTAACTGATGCCTCAAGAGGACGAGATGTAACGATAAGGGAGAATCGAAGATTGCAAGAAGATCTAGCAACAATGACCAGAGAAAACCAGGTCAGAGTCATTCATATTTTCATGCTTTAATCCCATGTGTTTACTTTTGCATAGTCTTAGAATTTATAGTTGACATGTTATCTCAAATGATAATTGTATATCCTTAGTTCCTTAACCTGTGAATTGCCCTCATTCTAACTTTAATTCTTGTACACATTTGATGAACGATCTAAATTTGGAAAAAATCATTGAAAATGGAATCTTTGTGCACTAATTTGTCATCATTCGTCATATTGTATGTATAAAGTTTTGTTTCTTTTCTGCTGATGAGGCATATGTTATTCAGAATGGTCTTGAATCCAATTATTTTCCTTGACAGACTGTAAACAATGAGCTGGAGGGAGCATTGGAAGAGAAAGCAACGCTCAAGACTCAAATTCAAGATTACATCTCTGAAGTTTCTCGCATCGAGGACATGCTTGCTGGAAAGGTAATTCATTTTTTTAAGAAAACTGAAAATATTTAATATCTCATGCAAAATATTGAATCTTTTATCTTTTTAAATGGATCTATGAATACAAATTCCCACAATTAGGTTATGGCTCGAACAACTGATTGTACATGGACTTGTTCATTGAATAATTTTGATCAAACTTGGAATATGAGGAGATGAGCTTGATTTGAGGTTACAAGGCACAAGGATTAGAAAAAAAGGCATTTCATATATATATGCATTTTTGCAATATGGGATATGCAAAAAAGGATTCTGTCATATATATTTGAATAAGGTATCAATAAATTAATTTTGTTTTGCATGTATACCTGCAAGTTATAGATAGGAACACTATCCCCCCACTTGCTGCCCTTCATATAGGTTTCATTTTTATCAGTTTCTCTCACATTTTGGAACTTTCCCTCCACTCATCCATTCTTGTTATGTAGGACCGAGAGAACCGTGAGTTGCTTGATAACTACCGGACAGCATCAGCTGAAGCACAGCGCTGGGAGACGGAGGCTACCGAGAGAACCAGTGAATCATCCCAACATGAGGATTGAACTCATGGCCAAGGAAACGGAGATGAAGAGACTCATTATTTGCATGTATAACTGCAAAATGTGGACAGGAACTTTATCTCTTCCTATGCTGACTTTCTCAGATTTTTCTTTTTATAATACCTTCTGTCACATCTTGGAACATGACTTCCATTTTTAAATCCATTCTTGTCATGTAGGACCGAGAGAACCGTGAGTTGCTTGATAACTACCGGACAGCATCAGCTGAAGCACAGCGCTGGGAGACTGAGGCTACCGAGAGGACCAGTGAATCATCCAATATGAGGCTTGAACTCATGGCTAAGGAAACAGAGATGAAGAGACTCAGAGAGAGAGTGGATGAGACAGAGAGGGAGATCCATGAGGTAATAATGGTTGTAATTAATAAAGGGTAATTCCTACTGTCTTATATGCCAGACTCATTTTATGTTTCTTTCTGAATTCTCTTGCATCATTTCAATACAGCACAATCAGATGATAGCTCTAATGTATATATATATATAAAACTAGCATACCTTTGTAGTGTTGATTGTGAAGAAGTCTTTTTGAGGTGACATGCACATCTTCTATTTTGGTGACAATAGTCCTAACCCTAATTAGAGCTGGTGACCATTTCCTTTGTATCGATTTTCAGTAAACTCATTCATGTATGCTAGATGTTCCATAAATCAGGAGTATTCAGCATGGTTCCTATAGGAGAATGTCATCCATTTCTATTCTGTCTCTCCTTTTTTTTTTGCATCCAACAGCACCTTTCCAGCCAGCAGACCTATGAGATGCAGATCTCCAACCTAACCCGCTCTCTGTCCAACATGGAAGGCAATGTGCGCCAGCTCCAGGATGAGAAAGACTCTGTGATACAGGATCTTGCTGCGGTTAGGGAGCTTTGTGTGAAGCTGGACTCTACAAAGGAGACCCTTTCCAGGCAGCTGACTACAAAGAATATTGATTTTGAACAGGTAAGTAGTGTATCCCATACAGATCCCAAGGGTTATGCAATATAAGGGAATTTAATCTTTTTAATCGTGAAAGATCTTGTTGCTGTCAGGGAACTGCTTTTGAAGATGTACTCGCTAATTTGAAAGAGCAACTCTGATTGGCCATTGGTCAGTCTGTTGGACAAAATGTACACACAACGAAGATCTGAAGTAGCCATTTTTATTAGCAATTAATTGCAAACCTTTATGTTATGGGGCCCAGAGGAGAACATTGTAGATGCGACAAAGTGAGATTGTGAAAATATTACATTTTGATTGACATCAATTTTGCATCACTCTTCATTGGCTTTAGCTAAGAGAAGACCTGTGAAGATAGGTGATCATGATGCAAAGCCAGGTTGGCACAGAG
This sequence comes from Temnopleurus reevesii, assembly GCA_036244855.1. Taxonomy (NCBI): domain Eukaryota; kingdom Metazoa; phylum Echinodermata; class Echinoidea; order Temnopleuroida; family Temnopleuridae; genus Temnopleurus; species Temnopleurus reevesii. Next base: position 1,539 of record BQKZ01012815.1, on the reverse strand, counting down.
CAAAAAGCGATTAGGAACTTGAAAACTCTGACTTTCCTCAATTTTGTTTTTCTATCCTCAGGCTGAAGCTAGGAGTGAAGACCTTAAGAGAGAAGTAGAGATGTTGCGAAGCCAAGTCGGCACTGAGCGAACAACGGTGCGGAATCTTGAGATGCTGATAGCAGGCAATAGAGAGAAGGAGTTCCAAGTCCAACTAGACAACCAGGAACAGAGGTCTGAACTACAGCTCATCAAAGATCGCTTGGCTCTAGCAGACAGCAAGATGTGAGTTACAATTAGTTGGAGACATTTCAACCTTGTGGATGTCTGTATCATTGCAAATTTAGAATATCCAATCTGATTGGAGGAACTGGCTCTGCCATGGCATTCAAATTTGTAAAAAAGTAGATGCCTTCAAATTGTCACTACATGTGTATTTTGATATAGTAGCAGACAAATACAGGACCATTGCTTGAAACGGTCCAAGCGATAATTGCATCATAACAAATGGGAATATGCTAAGGTTAATTTACTTGTTTTTATATTCAGAGTCCTACCGGCAGTCCTGTGCTCATATGGTAATCTATAAAAGCACTTAGAAAATTGCTAGATTTCTTTCATCTGACTACTCTTGTCTGTAATTCTACTGATTTCTCAAGACAGGTAATTGATTTATTGTAAAATACAATGCAAATCTTTTCAGCTAAGAGTTGTTTTTTCAATTGGTTAGTAAATTTATGCATTTTGCAAATTGAGGCATAAAATACACAAGTAAATGCATAGCTATCATTTTTCCATTTCTGTGTCAGAGAATTGTAATTTTGGGAGATTTAGATGTTGATCTTACAGGTAATAACTTTCTTTTGTTTTTTGCTTGATTTCATTAGACAAACACAGTCTCGTGAGATGCAGACTTTGAGGTCGAGAGCATCTCAATTAGAGTCTGAACTGGAGAGAGTAAGGAGACAACTCACCAGTGAGAGGTTTGAAAAGTGAGTATTCTAGTCGGGTCAACAAAAGAGAAGTTGATTGTTACACAGTTTTCAGTGAACGGTGAATGAAATTGAACATTTTATACATAGATTTGAGAACTGTCCAAAAATCACAAGTAACAGAGAGGAATCCCTTCATTCAGCCTAAAATTTAATGTCAATTTTGATCTGAACTTAACTGATGAATGAAAAATTATGCTTTTCTTTTTTAATTAACGTATATGCCTTAATTGTGTTCTTAGTATATATTTTTTCATATATATTTGTATTTTACTCATTATTATTTTTTATTTATTCTCTTTCATATTATTGTATCATCAGGACATTGATATAAAAAAATGAATAAATAGATGAATACATAGATAGGTAGATAGATAGATTAAAAAGATAGATATGTGTTATAGTTGGCCCATTAGTCATTCAACACCCGATGTGTCTTTTTTCCCCTCTTGCATCTATTCAGAGAGCGGCTATCCCAAGAGATGCGGCGCAGCACCTCCTACTCCATGTCTACCTCAAACGCCAGCGCCACAAACGTTAGCTTCGACAACCAACGTACCTCCACCCA
>BQKZ01012813.1:0-13421 GCA_036244855.1 Temnopleurus reevesii | reverse complement strand
AAGGTGTCAAAGAAAAAAATAGAGCCACAAGGCTATTGGTTTTTGAAAAACTTAGCATCGCTTATAACTGTAAAATCACTGCCCGAGGCCTCTCGATCTGCCCACTCAGCCGAAAAACTTTCACCTAACCCTTTGTCACGGCGCCGTGATTTGTTTGTCCGGGCATACAATCGTGCAGACAAGACGGGTTCGTTATAACCATTGAAATGGTCGGAATGGGCCGAGGAATAATAGCCCCCTTTCCCATCTGTTTATTCCCTCCTGGCTCGCACCCTGGCGACAATTGAAAATCCGGAGGAGGGGATTAGGACAAAGCTGGAGTGGGATTTGTAATCTCAACATTTCCTTGCGCTTCTTAAGGCGACAGGTAGTGAAGATTTGTCAGGGTTACAGCTGCAGGTGTTGATCGGTATTTGATTAATCGTTGGTAAGTTCATTATTTAATTCTGTTATTGTATTTCGTCTTTATTGGTTGTGATACCACTGTGTTGGTTTTCTTATTACTTAGAGAAGAACATAGATTCAAAAGTTATAGGACAGAGAAGTAGCATTATTCAATTATTTGGGTTTAATTTTCATTTTGTTTTGCTTATTCTGCAATACTTTTCTTAAAATTCTGTTTGATTTTTTGTGACTCATTGTCTAATCTATGTTTCAATGTTATTTTGTGGTATTCCTATTATTGCATATTGAAGAAAAAAATTAAAAATCAAATAAAATATATGTCAATGTTTCTTTAAAAAAAGATAGAGTGATTGAATAACTTCAACCTACTTTTGAAACAATAAACTTTCAGAAGTTTAAACCTTTATAACGTACACATGTACTAATTTGTAAGTACAGTTTCTATTATCAATTTTCATCATTCTGAAAACTTGTTTACATGGGATTTCATGACTTGTCAGGAAGATTTTGACAAAAATTTGTTTATAATGACTTATTTACTTGTCATAAATTTGGGTTGCTCTCCTATAATACCAATCATTAAGATAATATATTTTTTCCATTTTATTTGCAGCTTGTGAGGACCACACCTCGAAAATACAGAGACATAAACCTCCAGACATCAACATCGTTAAAACAAGATTTGATAAAGATTGGAGGGAAAAGACCATGACCATCATAAATCACACTCATCTTTGCATCCTGATCACCTGAAAATGTTTCAGCGTTTGTTTTGGAAAGGTAACATTCGTGTAAACAACGAGCTATAAAAAGATAACAGTTCGGAAGTAATAAATTCTGTTTGTGTGTGACGGTACTTTTCTACCAAGATGATTGATTTTGCATAACAGCAAGGTTCGTATCATCGAGTCTAATTGGGAGTGTGATTCTTGTTTTAAAACTTTCTACTGTCCGAAACTATTCAACGTACTGTCAGAGAACACTTGAACTAATAGACTAAATGAATCAATCTGAAATGTTTGATTAATTACATACACAAGTGATGTATGGAATATCTCTAATGGAATCTTCCCGTTTTCAAGAGAACAATAATTGCTTAAGCAATGCACCCAATGGATAAATCGGGAGATTGACTTATTTGGATGATTTTGAACATTTTTCTGCGAGAATGAACATAAAATGAACTACTACAAGACTTATCAAAAAGAAATTCAAGAAGAGGTGAATTGGAATGACTAACTATCATTGGAGTTTAATACACATATTTGGAATGTTTTTGGGAGAGAAACAGATCGCTGTTCAATTCGGTTGGATTATCTGTGCCAAATGGAGATAAATGCATAATTCAAACTCAAGTACAGCAAAATGTTTGATGAAACAATGGAGAAAGATCTACTTTATGAAGAAGATTATTAACATATATGTTTGTGGATGAACACAATAATAGTATTTTGAAGCGTGATATGCTCCAGCAACGGACTAGACTTTGATGTCATTAGGAGTGCCAGAATTCGGTATTTGAGAGAAAAAAGGTGGAATGTTATCTTTAATATGTTTGCGTTTATCTAAGATTGGACATGATTGCTACACTTGAAGTAAACTAAATGACCCTTCTTAAGTCAACAAAAGCCTGATAAGAAACCAGAAATGGCTGTTATAAAAGAGGAGAGCGAGGAAGAGGTAGACTCATTGGGAGCAGAGTCGGAGTTTGGTTCGGTGATCAGCGATTCGGATACGACGATTGAGTTTGCATTTGATACGCCTTTGCCTCCGATTGGGAAGACATCGAGAGCGAGAGGTGAGGATGAAAGTGATGCAGATGGTTGGACATCGGTGAACTCTTCTAGGACTAGTGGATCTCGTCGAGGTCGATTCCTGCGAAGGGCTAGTTGTCCAGACATGATGGGATGGGACAAGGATCATCTGAAGTACCTGGTCGCAGGGTCAAATCAGTTGCCGGATCCTGTGGTGTCCCGAGCTTACCAGTCACTCCTGAGCCACACTGAACCAATCCTCAAGCAGAACAAGCCCAGAGAAAAACGGCTTCTGTCTTATTACGACTACATCCCTAGCAGGAAAGTTTACAATGAACGGGATCAGATGGCGAAGGATCAGGAGCGCGATGTCCTCAAGTTCGACCTGATGATTGAGGAGCATCGGAAGCATCAGGAAGCCATCGCTATTGAGAAGGAACTAATGGGTGATGACTATGATGATCTGAAGGACGCCGAAGCAGAGCAGGAGGACCTCGAAGACATCATGCTGAAGAGGAGACTGCGGCGGTTGAACATCACCGACAGCGCCTATCAGGGATTCTTTCCTCAGATGGATCTCTACGACTTTGGCCAAATGGAGAAGGATCGCCAGAGGCAAGCACACACAAGCAGCGTCCGAAGTCGGGGAAGGGTACAGCGAAGGGGCAGTGAGAATCTTGCAAAGCACAGAGACAGTAAACCTAGCACAGCTGGACAAAGTGGACAAAATGGCTCCAAAACTGAAAGGCAACTCAGCAGAAGGGAATCCTTCGGTAGCAACCTCAGTCAGACCTCCTCAGATCACGGTGCCATCCCAAAGAGACTCGAGAGGAGAGCCACGCAAACCAAAATCACGGCAATGTCACATCCCCCTCATCATCATCGCTTCGTCAACAGCGCCCAGCCCCCAGCAACACAGAAGCCAGAACACCCAGAAATGAAATTCCATGTCTTGAGTGCAATGAATTCGCGTTTCCCTGTAGTGCATAGGACCAATAACGGGCCGACTGAAGCAAAATTGACACCAGTTAGACCAAGTCAAATGCCGACGGCATCTCCAGCATCAACAAAATTTAGAAGGAAACGTTCCATGTCACTTGGGAATCCATCAATACCAATGCCACAAAAAGTGGCTGAGGCAATTCCATGAAATAAAGTTCTAAAAGAAGAGTCTTCCCCAAAATAATATTTTGCAAGCTTAAAAGGAGCAGAAAAATTTAGTGAGTAGAACAGAAGTTTGAAGAAAATCACACAAGTAATAAAAAAAGTTATGAATTTTTCATGACTTGAAAAAAAAATGGGCAAATCAGTGAAAATTTTCCAACATGTTGCCAATTCCATGTCATGGGTTTACTATTAACCATCACTTTGTTTATATTTATGGTACAAAACTCATAATTTCTACAGAAAGACACAAAATTGTTTTTTAATTGAAACATAGAAATGGCAGATCTAAATACATATTATGAAGATATGCTGTAGATATAGTTTTGAGGAAATCATATTTTGGGAAAAAAGTAACATTTTATACCATTGATATGAATATAATAATTGGTCGATCGTGTACGACATCATCAGTTGCCAATTTGTCTATAAAATATATATACATTCATAACTTTCTTATGAGTTGTCCAATTTTTCTCAAACTTGTTTTGTTCTGTTCACCTAATTTTTCTGCTCCTTTTGAATAAATATAATTTTTGGGAAGACTCTTCTTTAAACCAGAACTCGGCTGCAATACAGGTACTCATAACATGTTACTTGTTTTATTTTGTTAGCCATTTTGAAATTATTTCAAGAAATCTATGAATACGGAATACCTTTCATGCTAGATGACAATAGGGAATAAAGATATCACAGTAAATTGTACAAGTAAAAAACAAATATGGCATTCACTTCTAAATGTTTAGAATTTCACCCCCCAAAATTATTGTTCTGAAATCTTAGAAATTAATTCAATGTAAGGTGAAAGTCATACCACATTACGGTGAAAAAAATATTTTTGGTTCCAATGTTCCAAGCAGTTTAATTGAATTGCTATTTCATTTTGGCTTTTAATTTTTTCAATTTGAAAACTTTCTTGCTTTCATTATCATCAGAGAAATTGTAATTTTTACATTTTCCAGGTAGACCTCAAAGTACAAGTGTACCCTGGGGCATGAGATATCTTGAGTTCACATTTGTATTTTTTTTAACACAGAATAATAAATTTGCATCTTAAAATTTTAAAAATGTAAAATATCAAATATTTTACACTAAGCAGCTGATATCTTGCTCAAACACTCTAACTTTATCTAATGATTTTCTGTTTAAAAAGATGCTTCATAATTAAAATTATTCAAACAATTGCAAAGTTTACCTAAAAATACATGTACAATTCTCTGTATGACGTTTTAACTGTTATTGTTCAAATAGTTTGTATGATAACTTTCAAACGATGAATTTCAAAACTCAACATTTGTTCTAAACAAAATGTTCCAATACTATTTCACATTCAAAAGCTAATATTTGCTATTTATTACAATTCTAGTTTTATAATTTTGATGGGAAAACTTTTTATCATAACGATTATTCTTAAAATCTCTCAGTTTATCTAAAACAGCATGTACAACTAGCTAAAACAAGGTTAAACATTTGTTATTCAAACAATGTGTACAAGACCTTTGCCCCTTTACTGCACAATAGGGTGGCAAGTAAACACATAAAGTTTGATAATGGTATCCAAGGAATTGATTCATCTTTGTTTACTACATATCACCATAGTAACCCTGGACATCAATATCACAACAATTAACTCAAATAAGCAATGAATGTATTTATTTTCTTTTTACTAAAATATTTGGTCTGCCCCAAAGAAATTATTTTTTGATAAAATGCAGAAAATCAGACAAAAAATTAATAACTTTGAAGCACATTGGATTAGAAATGTTTGAGCATTCACATGACATTCAAAAATCTATTTTATCAATTATTTTTCATGCAAGTTGGCAATTTTTTTGTTGCGTATTGGGACATATGCCATAAGTGCATGACATACATCAACACGTGAACAAAAGTTGCCAATTTGCATACAGCATAAAGGTTTTAATCCATAATTTACTACCATTCAAATAGTCATAGCTTTCTTACTTTTGATCCAATTTTCTTCAAATATTTTGTCTGTCTGTTCATCTCAATTTTTCAGATTTACACAAAAACAATTTTTTTGGAGCAAACCCAGTCTGCTCTGCATTTAACACTCTGTTTAATAAATGTTTATTTTCAGATGAAAAATTATATAAGTGCAACAATCGATAAATTTGATCAATATGAAAGACGAAAGGTAAAAACTTGTCTTTTTTAGTTTTTATACCGAATTCATTTTCCAGATATGTGGATCCAAGATGTCTAATTTTGAAATGCATAACCTACATGTATTTCTATTTCTGGAAAAGATCTCATATGCTTCTGCAAATCTATCTCTACAGAAATTTTGTAGTATGCCTTTTTTATATTGTGAAAATGAGGATAATATTTGAGTGTAAAATTTTGTGACCTTGTGAGATGGCAAAAAATATAAACAATTATCTTGAAACACATTTGATGTTATGATGACTTAATCATTAGTATTTTTTGTTTAACATTTCAATGTTTGCACAATTCATTTTGAAGATAATGTTATAATAATAAATGTTGTTGATGATGATGATGATGATGATGATGGTGATGATGATGATGATGATGATGATAGAATTATGATGGTATTGTTGATGATGATGATGAGGATGATGATGATGATAGTAATGATCGTCATGATGATAATGATGAAGATGATGATGATGATGAAGATGAGGATGATGATGATGATAGTAATGATCGTCATGATGATAATGATGAAGATGATGATGATGATGAAGATGATGATGATGATGGTGGTGATGATAATGATGAAGATGATGATGATGATGAAGATGATGATGATTGTGATGATGATGATGATGGTGATGATGATGATGATGATGATGATAATGATGAAGATGATGAAGACGATGATGATGATGATGATGTTGATTATGGTGATGATGGTGATGACGGGATGATGATGATGATGATGATGATGATTATAGTAATGATGATAATGATGATGATGATAATGATGATGATGATTATAGTAATGATGATAATGATGATGATGATGATGATGATGATGATTATAGTAATGATGATAATGATGATGATGACGATGATGAAGTGATATGGTACAAGCATTTGTTATATCAAGGTAATTTTTGACACTTTGGATGTGACAACGGGCTTCTACAGTAGATGAGCTTAAGGAGGTGTGGGAAATGAAGTCGGCTTTTCAGTCGTTACATACCAAATCTTATTCAATCATTTCAAGAACAAAACTTGAATTATTAGAATGAGGAAAGTCAAGACTTTTTAAGACAAGTTCACTGAAAGCCAAAGAAATATTGAGATAGAATGCATATTAGACTTCAAGTTAGAGGAATCTCTCAATTTTCTCCATATCGGTGATGATGATAATGATAATAATAATGAAATTGATAATGATTATAATGGAGATAATACATGGCATATTTGAATTATATCTGGCAAATTCATGCTTCCAGAACTATTAAAAATTTGGTAAATAACTTCTTTGCTACTACATTTTTTTTATAAAATAAAAAAATTATAAGAAAAAGAAGGATCTAAAATTCTGTTTAAAAAACTCACTTTATCATATACCTTAAGTAATAAAAGAAAAAAGATATTGACATAAAGCATTCATCCTTAAATCACACATCACACAGTCAAACACCACAAAATCAAGCAATGGTACAAATTCAACACCAATGAAGCTTTTCATACATCTATGCAGGACTGTACGGATGACTAATGACCCTTTCCAAGGTGTGATTTAGCGACATGAGTTATCATTGAGAGCAGGAAAGTAACAACAGTCTTCCATAGAGTCGTCTGTACCTTTAAGAACAGCTTTATGAAACAGGTCCGAGATCTCTTTAACCTGGCCATATCCCATGAATACCCATCAAGACATGACTGTATAATACTGTATAAGCCAATATTTTAGGATACACATATTTTTACGATTGCAAACCAGTACACGTTGACATGTCTTTATTTTCACGTTTTGACAGTGTTTGTACACATATGAATTTGCATCATACAGAGCAGAAATTTTCGCTAGGCCATGACTGCAATATTTCAGCTTATACAGTACAAGACAGACTGTAAAACGAAAAATTATGAAAGTACGCAAATAATCAAATACAATGCAATGATTACAAAAATTCAAATAATTCAAGCATTAAAAATCATCCTACCTGTCCTAGCATCTCTTTGTGTGACACAGCTATCCTCAAGCGGTAGTGACACCGAGAGTACACATAGGCATGAAGCTGGGCTGGACGGTCATCGTCCGCTGGACGGCCACTCTGGAGTTTGAGAGACATCACGTTGTCCTCGGTTGCCTTGGCAACGGACCATTCATCCTCTTGGAACCAGGGTACGTGGAAGTGCAGAGTGGTATTTCCATCTGTAATGTGTAAGGAAAAGTGAATCAATAAATTTCAAGTCAATTACAAGTATATTGATGGAAATTCTCCGGTCTTAAAGTTATTGGCTTTATAATATGATAGAGAAGGGAGAGTAAAAGAAACAAAGGAGATGAAAAAAATAAATTTCTAAAAAAAGAAATAGGAGCCAACATTAAAGGGTATCCGAGCCCCCCTCCCCCCCCCCCCCCAAAAAAAAAAAAAATAAGTTGCTGGTTTGCTAATATACATCAAACAAAATCTCCAATGAACAATCCATATCTTTATAAGGTTTTTCTTTTTCAAGATATTGAATTTACAAAATTGAATGTGTCTCGTCGCATATTTCAAAATGACTCGCGCAAAGACTAGCACATACGGCAAAACGATCACCGATGGCTGGATGAAGTTCGACTACTATGAACATTGTTTGCCAAAGATTGTTTTTGTGCGAACAAGTTTGGGCGCTGGGTCATCCACGTTCCCAACTGCATGCGATTCAATAAATACCAATATTCAGCAACTTGTCGATTGCGATATTTTTCTAATCGTTATTTGGGGGAGAGCCTGATAAGCACACATGAAAAACGTACACCCATTCAAATAGGCCTGCATGGATCCTGAAGAACTAGATGTATTAGGCTCCACGTGCCGATCATTGACAAGCAATACACAAATTATATTTCAGGGGCTCAGATACCCTTTAAAGCCCAAGTACAGTTTTGGTAAAAGCGAATATTTATATTGCCAAATTTTGTCTTCAAACCTATATAAAATGAAACATGATATGAAAATGCTGTACAAAAGATTGTGCGAAAAATGAACAAGTTTTGGAAAAGTTATAACCTAAAATGTGCAAAATATTTTAGCGTCGTGTCCCCCGACGCTAATTCAATATTTTTTTTTCTTGATAAAGGACAACTTCTCATGCACAGAATTGGATGAAAATTTCAGAATTTATTCTTTGTGTATTCCTTTTTATCATGCTTTAATCAAATCTTAGAAATAACTCTGTATATGCCCGATAAAAAAGCAAAATATTGTTATAACCAAGAGAGGGCGCTAAATACGATTTAACGGTCAAATTCAAATTTTCAAAAAAATTAGCTCGTAGAAAAATATGCTATGGTCTTAAAATGTGTATAAAAATTACACGTCATGGTAAATATCCCCAAAATTCACATTTCTTAATCTTTACCAAAACTATACTTGGGCTTTAAACATCTACATTGGAAAGACTCGCACGAAGGTACCACAACAAAGCAATATGTGACTGTCAACATCTGCTTGATTTATGTCCCACGATTCTAAGACAAGGATTGACAGTAACCCAAACACCTTCCAAACATCTAATATCTTTAAAACCCCGGCATAGAAAGTTTTATGATTTTTACAAGGCATCAAGTGACTACGAAACAGACCACAATGTATCGAATTTGCTTAGAATCTCATCTTTTTTTCTTTATTTCTTTTATGTTGAGTGGGGAACAAGTAGCACCAGCAGGGATATATTGAAGAGAAAATCTGATTTAAAGGGGAATTACACCCAGACAATAATGTACTGTCAGTAAATGAATAAAAATCAGATGAACAAACTGTGAATATTTGGGCAAAATTGGATAATCCGTTCAAAAGTTATTTATTTTTAAAGTTATCATTTCCACCTGTGCTGGGCATCCTTGAATTGGCATGCGTATAGCTAATTAGCATAATCTGTGATGTCATACATGGAGAACTCCTCATTCACTCTGTATATAAATTTACTGAAAATGGATCAATATCATATTTCGAATGAGGAATCAACACCATTCTTTCTGGAATGCTTACAGAATTGATGTGGCTATAATATATTTAACCGAAGAAACAAAATTTTGTCTAAAATTTTCTGGAAAAAGAGGAAAATATGAAATTTTGTGTACAAAGCGAATGGAGAGTTTTCCATGTTGGCAGCCATTTTGTGCCTGTACGTTTGCCAATTTAAGGAGCCCATGAGGAGTGTAAATCAAAACTTTGAAAATTTATAACTTTTGAATGGATTATCCGATTTTGATCAAATTTTCACAGTGTGTTCATCTTATTTTTCTTCATTTAACGAAAGCAATTTAATGTCTGAGTGTAGTTCCCCTTTAAATACGATACTCAAATATATAAAGTTCAAAACAAATATTTAGCATCAGTCATGAAGACAACCTTAATACACTCACCTTTTCTCACTTCTCCTAAGCAATGAGCCGGTTCGAGGATGGCAGTGTACGCCTTCCATATTGGGTCTAGCTCCGGCAGCGATGTGTTTAAGATAAAAAAATACCTAGTAACTGCCCTAGAAACAGCCACATCCACTCCCCTTTTCTCACTTCTCCTAGCCAATGCGCCGTATCAAGGATAGCCATGTATGCCTTCCATATGGAGTCTAGCTCGGGTAGTAATATGTTGAAGAAAACCTCTCAAACACAACAGGAATCTTAGTGACCTGCCCCAAAGAAAAACCCAGAAAAAGCAATTCCACTCACCTTTTCTCACTTCTCCTAAGCAATGAGCCGGTTCCAGGATGGCCGTGTAGGCTTTCCAAATAGAGTCTAGTTCCGGTAGTGATATGTTGAAGAACAGTGTGTGTGAGTCGTGCTGCTTCATTATTGTCTTGGGTTCTGCAAATTGAAATAAGATAAACATATACAGAAAGGTCAACATGCTGATGTAAATAATTTTTCCATACAGAGTCTAATCGTTTGTTGTTTAAAAGTTGCAAATGATTGGAAATGAATGGCATATTAGTTACAAATTGAAATGCACATTTTCACTCACACTCTGTCTAAGACTCACAAAAGACGAAAGAGAGAGAATTTAGGTTTTGAGGTATTTCTCATTCAATTCTGAATATTTATGTGCATAATACAATGATTTTTATTGGTGCTTCCACATTAAGTATAACTTGCAAATGATCGCAACTGTCTTCCAGTACTCCCTTTGTCTGGTAGCGGTATATTAAAGAGTGGTATCTTAAAGAAAAGTATACTTCGCCCTACCATTATAAACTGCTCAAGAATGGAATAAACTTGTGGAAAATTTTGTGTATATTAAGCTCACCATAATCTTTAAGCATAGCTTGAGTATTTCAAAAGAGGCTTGCTTGACAGGGTGGAATGCTGGGATAGAGTAATAATGATTTAATTATCATCTACTAACGTTAACAAAAAATCATCAATATGAAGATCAAACGTACTGTAAGAGAAGAAGCCTGGTAGAGTTGCATTGTAAATCCTTCCTGATCTGTCATGTAAATCAGCTATCAAATTAACCTGTTAACAACAAAATAATGAAAAATATACAATCAATATTTGATCTTTTTCACTATTTCCCCATGAGGATCAAATGCAAATATACCCTGTCCAGGCAGACGTTCTAATTTTTTCTTCAAAATCATTGTTCATATTATTCCAACTACAAATATTAACAAATTACACCTTTGCATGATACATAATAGTTGCAATATCTTTTTAGCACTTTACTTTTTACGCCCCCTCCCCCCCCCCCCCCCCCCCCCCCCCCCCCCCCAATCCTACTGTACAAAGAAATATGGAATCAATTTTGAAAATGACCAACTATAAAATCTATTATAAAATTAAGTTCAAAGCTTCTACCAACGTTTTTTTTTAATTTTCTGGCTAGCTTTCGTCCTCTCCTGAGGACTTTCTCAAGCCTACTTTGTATAGAGACACTGGCTATGCATTGTCCCCAATCTACGGAACAGTGGTCAACAGACAGACAGGGGGAGTAACAACTTTATTCGGCTTGACAAAGTCCTCAGAAGAAGAAAAAATCTAGCCAGCAAAATCAAAAGGTTGGTAAAAGGTTTGAACTTAAGTTTATTTGATCATTCCCAACCAATGAAAGTATTATATCAAATTATAAAAATCCATTCTAAATTGTAAATGGCAGATCATTTCAATATTTTTGAAGGACATAAAAGTAAGCTATAATAAAAGATATCTGGTCACAGGGTTCCTGCAACTTCAATTGAAGAAAATCCATGACTTTTCCATGCACATTTGTCAATTTTCCATGACAATATTAAAAAATACATGATGCATGCTATGGCGGGAAAGAGCCAGCTGAACATGATTTGGAGCTGATTTCTCTGCACTATTTAATAATAGAATAATAGAAAGAAAAAAATAAGTAGCTTCAAATACAGAAGTCACAAAATACATTGTTTTGAATCATAAGGTTAAAATAAGCAAATCTATTAATTTCCACCACTTGTCCATGATATAGCTTGATTTTTTTCATTTTGCATGACTTTTCCAGACCTTTTCCGGGTTTTCCATAATCGCAGAAACCCTGTGGTCATAACTGGACTGAGAATGGAATATTGATCGTCACCTTATTTGTCTTTGGTATCTTGACCACAATCTGCTTCAGGTTGTCAATCCCAAGATTCTTCAGGTCAAGATGGGCGACCCTCGTGTTGGACTTGAGAGGAGGCATGAGCCGCGCCCTACCGCTGATGTCAACGCCCTCTATGCATCTGCACAATTCAACATGAGAAGGGGAAAAGGGTTTATATAATCATGAAATAAGTGATTTCATCTCTAAGAATTGATATTTTTAGGAAAATATGCCAAGGACTCATTAAATAAAATTTGAAAAGAAGTTATCAGAAATGTGCTAAATGAAATAACTTTATGTATATCAATTTAAGAAACCATAAGTGGCAAATTCTCTGATGTAATTCAGTAACCAACATTCTTTGTTCTGCTGTCTATGTAGCTGTAAATGTTATATTGCGTCTTTTCTTATGGGCTAGCACTTAACTCGTACTTCATTATTACAGAATGATGCTAACAATTCTGGCATATGCATAAGGTACCAATCAAAATGTTAATAATGCAAAGGCAGAACAGTAAGAGTAAACATGACAACAACTCATTACTGTATGGTCTTCCCGAATCTCAGATTCACAGATGCACCTAGTCCAGAACACCTGTGCGAGGCTGATCTGTGGTCAATCAAAATTCTCTCGCATCACCCCTGTCTTTAAGGGATCTGCACTGGCTGCCAGTACGTCACAGAATCTCTTTTAAGATACCTTTGATTGTATACAAAGTTCTTGTTGGTCAAGCCCAAAGTTATATTTTAGAACTCTTTGCAGCTCACAAGACACCCTATTGTTACAGACAACATCTCGTAAAACAAAAGCCACTGCATGTGCGGCGCCCAAACTCTGGATTAAACTAACTCTTGATATAGGAAATTCATCCTCACTAAACACATTCAAATCAAAGCTTAAAACATATCTTTTTGACACACCACTATAAGTCTTCTTTACCACTCATGTCTTTACTTAAATAAGAGTCTTTTTAGCGCAGTAGAATATATCAATATTCTTTCTGCGCTATATAAGTATTATTATCATTATTAATAACCATACTCTCAGCCACTTCACTTCATATAAAAATACAACTCATGGATATTCCAGAACAATTGACATCTCTCTATTTTTAGAATTGTACCAATCACTGAGAGTAGCTACAAGCTATAAGTGACGGTCTGAATAGACATATTTACTTTAATGATAATAAAAATAAATGGCTTTTATATAGCACTTATCAACTCTTCATGAGAATTCCCTAAGCGCTCTACAATTGCAGCATTATTACCCTGGCTTTAGCCCGGCAGCCACCAGCGCACTTGGCGTTTCAAGGAATAAATATTCCTACCAGGT
>BQKZ01012811.1:0-13015 GCA_036244855.1 Temnopleurus reevesii | reverse complement strand
AAAAAAACACGGTGATAGTTCTTTTATACAGGCATTTTCATGTTTTAGTATGCATTTAATGTAAACAGCGTATCATTTTTTCTCGAAAAATAAAAAAAAAAGAACGTCAATTCTATGCTCCATTGTATTGCCATTGGACATGGAGACGGCTTATTGTCATTCAGTCATGTGATTATGCAGATAAAATCTGTTTGAAGCAGTAGGAAAATTAGTCCCTATCCGCATTTTTTTTGAGGGGGGGGGGGGGGGGCACATGTGTTAAACACGCGGGAAACGTGAAAACCCGACACATCGTCTGCCGAGCAGCGTGCACGGTGGAAACAGAAGGGGGCGTTTCTCGAAGCATCTATAGTAAGTGAATTCACCGATACATTTACTTTTAGCCAATCAGAGTAGCTTATCGCATGTGGGTTAGCCGACAAAAAGTTTCGTTAAACTGCCCCAGGTCTGGACTCGATTATGCATGCGATACCCAAGGGCCATACACGTCGCCACTGTGAACTCAACAGACAAAAGATTTTGGACAAAGTAAATACGTTTATTCATGTCTTCACAATAGCAGTATGATCACAAAAGAAAGTAGGTTTCCAGCTCTTTTCAATGAATATGTGTGTCACGTGGTCGAACTTTCTTCACACAATAAGAGGGAAGGAAAGATTTTTTTGCATCAAATATTGTGAAAGCATGGATAAACTTATCTACTTTGTCCAAAATCCTTTGTTCTTGAGCTCACACTGTGCACGTAGGTCTATAAACGCGCGATATCAGTTATTTCCATATACGGTACCGTATGGGAGTTTGATCGTGCTTGCTACGCGCGATACGTGTATGCGCTGAGTTGGCCACCTTTCTGAAAATTTGTGGTGTGTATACCGTACCTGCTGCAGCTGAAAACCGCCTAATTTCACTTCAATTCGGAGCCTTTACTTCTATTCGTTGTTACATCGAGCATTTCTAACGTTAGAATTCATAGAGCTTTATTCAAGATCGTGTGGAATTCAGAAGACGTGGGTTTACTTTAGACTTTCTCGAGTTCTTCTCGTCACGCAGACAACACTCAGCTCAGGTCTGGCGTCCACGTGAGTAAAATAATGTAGGCTATAATAGTCTCAGACAGTAGATCTAAAAATCAAACTTGGTCCTGGAAGTTGGATCAAGACTTATCTCACACTTCTTTCAAGATTGTCAAGATCTATTCTAGACTTAAGTCTAGACTAACTTATTCGCTTGTAGACATGTCAATAATAACTGTTTAAAATATGCAATTTTTATTACGCTTAGCACTGCTAGCATGTACAATCTTTGCAATGTATGCATGTCAACTTTGTAGTTTTGAGACTTGCTCCTTGAAGGCTTATAGCGAGCACTACAGGGTACATAGAAATGTTCACAATTTTAAATTCCCATGTGCTATTCCTGATTGTAGACTGTCATTTTCCACCTATTCAGGATTAAATTCTCATGTAAGCCGAAACCATAGCTATTATAGAAAAGATAACTTTGTTCACAATCCCACATATTCAATAAGCACAGGTCTACTCTTAAAATGTAATCTTGACATCTGCGGACAGACTTGTGAGAATTTGTCTTCCTTAATTAAACACATGAAAACACACATTGATGCTGGACTTGAAGTTAAATGTCCATTTCAGTCTTTGTGCCAAAAATCCTTCAGAAATAAGTCATCTTTTACATCACACATTTCCAGATACCATAAAAATGATTCTCTGAATAGTTCTGGAAACCTTCGGGCTGAGACTTGTGATCTGAATGTGGTCCCGGATGAAAAAACAGAAAATGATGAAAGTGACACGTGTCATGCAGATTCAGACGTACATGTACATGTTAAAGAAGCTGAATGCAGGACTCCAGTAGATCTACATACTGTTGAAGAAGGTGACAGTGAAGTCGGGGAAAGCATTTCATTTTCCCCTTCTCAAGAAGATTTCACACACAATGTTGCACTTTTTTGCTTGAAATTACAGTCTGAACTGCTGATTCCTGAAAGAACAGTTCAAAAAATAGTTGAAGAATTAGAAAATATGCAAGTAATGGCAAGCAGTGTGAATATTTCTCTCCTTCGTGAAAAGCTCAAGATTGAAGGAGTTAGTGACACAAATGTAAAAGATATAATAGATTACATGCAGTCCAATGATTTATGGAGAGGTGCCATAAATAAGGAATCTGGCACTTTGTGTTCTTCCCACATGCGAAAAATGTACTACCAAAGGAAACTCAATTATGTCATACCCAAGTCTGTGTGCTTAGGGAGGGATCATCTTGAAGGTGCTATCTGCTGCCACTATGTTCCCATTAAAGACACACTGTGTATGCTTTTAAAGGACAAATCTGTTCAGAATTTGGTCCTGCATACTCCTCATCAACCAAATTGTTCTGATCAAAATGTACTCTTGGATTTTACTGATGGATATTCGTTCAAAGAAAATTGTTTCTTCAAGACAAATAGTCCATCATTGCAGCTTGTTCTTTTCCAAGATGCATTTGAAGTTGTAAATCCACTTGGTTCAAGCAAAACCAAATACAAAGTGTTAGCAGTGTACATGTCTCTAGGAAACATTCCACCACAATTCAGGTCGTTGATAAGTCAAATACAACTTGTGCTATTGTGCAAAGAGAAAGATTTCAAAAGATTTGGACAAGCAGTTGTATTCAAGCAGTTAATTGATGATTTGAAACAGTTGGAAGAACAAGGAATTTATACAGATTTTGGCAATATCAAGGGATCTGTTGTAGCGATCACTGGAGACAATCTAGGATCTCACTGTATAGGGGGTTTTAGTGAGAATTTCAGCACTGTTCAGTGCTTCTGTAGGTACTGTGAAATTACACGTGATGAGCTTGAGAACGGAAATCCCTTCAGTGTAGGCAAAAAGCGCACAAAAGCTACTTATGTGGAAGCACTGAAGTATTTGGAAGAGAATCCACATGAATACATGCATATGGGCATAAAATTTGACTCAGTTTTCAACACAATGAAGTATTTCCATGTGTGTGAGCCAGGCCTCCCCCCATGTCTAGGCCATGACCTGTTTGAGGGAGTAGTAAATTATGATCTATCACTGTATTTGAACTATTTCATCAAATCGAAAGAGTGGTTCACTTACGATGCACTGAACAGAAGGATACAGAAATTCAAATACCTTGCCCATGATGTAGGGAATCAACCTGCCAAGGTAAATGTCAAAGGCAAGGTGCTTGGTGGCCACGCAGTGCAGAATTGGAATCTCTTGAGACTACTCCCTTTTTTAATTGGTGACAAGATCATTGATTCTAATGATCTTGTTTGGAGACTGTGTTTACAACTCAGAGAAGTTGCACAATATGCGTGTGCACCATCTATTTCAAAGGAGCAAGTATCCTATTTCAGGGTTGTTGTAGATGAGTATCTGGAAAGCAGGAAAACATTTTTCCCCCAGCATAAACTCAAGCCTAAACACCATTTCCTTGCTCACTATGCTGGTCTTACTCTGCAGTATGGCCCACTAATAAGGCTCTGGACAATGCGCTTTGAGAGCAAACATTCCTATTTCAAAAGGTGTTTACAAGCCAGTCATAACTACAAAAACGTCACCAAGACGCTTTCAGAAAGACATCAGCTATTGCAAGCATACTATAGCAGTGGGCAATTGCTACCTTCAGTGATAAATTTTGAGAAGGCAATACCACTACATCGTGATTTGTACTTGAGAGAAATTTCAATGGCAGTATTTGAGTGTGGTTTGAATGAAAGTAATGCAGTGGTATGTGAACAACTCACACACTTTGGAACAATGTATAAAAAGGGTTTATACGTCCTAGTAAATGTTTCAGAACAAAAGTCTGTGGTGTTTGGCAAGATTCTGATGACTGTAGTTCAGAATGGCTGTACAGCATTTTGTGTGGTAAACATTTGTGACAGTGTGTATGCTCCTCACTTGGGCTTGTATCAAGTTCTAGATCCAGAAGAACAATTGTCTCATGAGGTTAGATGCATTCAAGTTTCCCATCTCCTTGATTGGTTTCCTCTTCCAGCTTATGAGGTCGAAGGTCAGCTTATGATAGCTCTAAAGCATCAGTTTGTTCAATATTAATAGCCACACTGTTGCCTTATGTATTTCTGTCCACATCATTTTCAAAGTATCACACACACATTCTCTTATCATGTAACTTGTTAAGCCATCAGTAATCGAAGTCCTGAACATTCATGAGTTTCACAAACAGAAACTGCATGTGTGTACATTCTATAGACATACAGTGTACTTGGATATAGAGGTAGTCTTACAGAATAAATGCACTTTGATAGTCTTCAGCTACAGTTAATTATCAAATTTGCTGTTTTCCCCTGGCCTCTCTCTTTGATATCAAGGTGTAATACTTGTATACACCCATTCATTCTAATTTTGGTTTTGGTTTATTGAAGGACCAAAGTACTGCCTGGATAATATAATTTTTCATTTACAGCTAGCAAAATGAGCTCAAGTGGTGATGAGACAATGGATCTTGGGGTGTTAGATGCCTATGTTACTCAAACCCTGCCAACCTTGTCTGCCGCTGGTCAGGCCGAAGTTCTCGACAACTTCCTAAGACTAGGAGTGGAGACACCAAGTGATCTGGCATATGTGGAGGAAAGTGACTTTGATCTCAAGAACGTCAAGAAGATACAAATCCGGAAACTGCTGAAAGACGGGACAAAAGGTAGATTTTTATCGTTACTTCTGCATGAATGCATGTAAATTTAAAATGCACTTATAATTATTAATGATTAAGATCTTTAGTAAAGAATTAGGAAAATATTTGTCTTTTTTTACTATCCCCAATTGTTAATAACCTATTGCCGTATGGCAGTTAACATGGAAACAACTAAATGTGTTTTGAAAGTAAGTGCAAGAAAAATGCATCATGTTCCAGAATTACATTGTACTCTAAAAGTCCAATTTGTTAGGTGATGATTAACGTAAAATGTTTCCCCTTTTCATATTCCACAGCACGAACTATGGATCCTCCTCCATCTCCATCTTCTTCAGTGTCTGTTTCTTTCGCTTTTCCTGAACGATCCTCACCTCTACCCACATCTTCACCCACATCTTCACCCACATCTTCACCCACATTTTCACCCACACCTTCACACTTTGTTCATCTCCATCCTAATCATATATCATCTTCTCAAACTCCATCCAGCTGTACTTGTGCATGTGTCTCCTACTTTGTTCTTTTTTTCTTGATCATTTTTTGTTTACTCTATATTTTCATGGTGTTATCATATTTGTTTCTCTGAGGTTTTCCCCAAGTTATATTATTTTTCATTTTGTCTGAATCCTAATACTAAGAACAGCACTTACAACCTGTACTTTCTAAGGTGAGCGTTTTTTTGTGAAAAATTCCTCAGTTTTTTTTTAAATGTTAATATAATTCAAATTTTAATTTGTGCATGAACTGTTTGAGTTGTTATTGTAGATTTAATTTATAATGCATATACCATGAAAAGTATGCACCTTTTGGCTCTGAGGGGAAAAATTATGTTCTTAAATATTTTTAAAAAGTAGATATTGATTGAAAATAATATTACCTAAAGATTTTTCCCATCTTTTGATATTGCGTTGATCCATTTTATACATAAATGACAACTGGAATACACATACTGTACGTAGAACACAGGTTTTATTTCTCACCAAACGTAAACTGGAAAGGCTTGCAACGAACACTCGCATGCGAGTCACCCTTATCTACGAAGTGTTGTGTTTGATGACACAACCTTTTGTTATTATATTATCAGAATTTACAAATGACCACACAAATCACTGTAAGTGCGATAACAATGCAAAATTTTCATTGAGAAAAGACTGTTTTACGCCCCCCACCCACCCTCCTTCTCCGGTGTAAAAAAAAGTTATCAGCTGAAAACAAAATTTACGTGACCGCAGGATGGCGGAAGCATAAATTTCGACCATGCGCGGTCGAGGATTCATCTAGTTAATGTTTAGAATATCTTACTGTATACGGCCATGCAGTTTATCCATCTACTGTAGTCCTAGCTACATTAATTCACGTTTGCGATTACTGATCATTCTAATCTCAAAGTGCTGATCCGGATCTTTTCCCCCAAAGTCCCAGCTCTACAGTAAAGAAGCTGTCCATGAAGTCAGTAGTAACAGTAGTAATAGGTGCAAGGTCAATGGTCGATAAGCGCTGCATTATTTAGCTATTTCTGCAATAATAGCATGTCATGGTTTCAGTGCTTAAGGAAGGTAAGCCAATGGCAGTATGATTTTTACAATTAGGTAAGCACGGTTACAGAGCAGTGGTCAGCGATTAAAACTCATGACATTGTAGCACTTTTCATATAATGTATCTTCACAATCAACACTTCTCCCTCGCCGTGTTACCATTTTACAGCTCAATAATCTTTATTATTTAATTTACCAGGTACAACTTTGATTTAAAATAATACAGTATTTCTAAATATTCTTGCCTACATTTGCTGTATGAATTTGTCGTTGATCCGTTAACATACCAATACAAATGTTAAACACCACATTTAGGCTCTTTTATGAAAAAATAACTATGCAACTTGTATTGTCCTAATGAGACCAGTATCTGTTGTCATTTTGTATCCTCTGAAGGTCATTCCGAAAAGCCAGCAGCTGTTTCGCAAGTCGTTACATGTGTATCTCCCATGTCATCTCAGCCAAGCCCTTGTTCATCACTATCCGATTCATCCTCTGATGGGTGCAGTTCAGTGTCATCTTACACCATTCCTTGGAAGAAAATGCCACAGCGCTTGATGAACAGTGTGAGACAGAAAGAAAGACCATTGCCTGCTGATCGGCGGGAAATGATCAGAATACTCACTGATGATCTTACAAGAGTGTACACAAGACCTTCCCGCAAAATTTTACTCACTGTTGCTTCCAAAG
This sequence comes from Temnopleurus reevesii, assembly GCA_036244855.1. Classification (NCBI taxonomy): domain Eukaryota; kingdom Metazoa; phylum Echinodermata; class Echinoidea; order Temnopleuroida; family Temnopleuridae; genus Temnopleurus; species Temnopleurus reevesii. The sequence continues at coordinate 6,101 of BQKZ01012811.1, read as the reverse complement.
TTGTCACACAGTATCCAGCAAGCTTTGAAGATAAAATGGATGGTATAATAATTGGATCAGGACATGGTTCTCTCCTAACCCAGTTAGAACAAAGGGTTCAAAACCTCAGCAGATCTGGTAAAAATTCTGCTAAGCGTAGTCTTGAAGACCAGGATTCAGCATCCACAGAAGGAAAAAAGAACAGCACTAACAGATATGGCACATGTAGGAGTGAATTTGAGCCAGGCCTGCCAGAAGAAGAAACTGAGTCAATGCAAGGAGAGAAAAAGAAAACTCTCAAAGAGATGTACTCTTTGGAGATATGGGAAAAAGACAAAATCAAAGAGATGATGGACAGTACTTATCCTTCAGTAAGGAAAGACATCAATACAGGAAAAGAAACATTGAACAATATCAAGGCAAACTGGCCATTTTTGTTTGAGGAGTTCATCATGCTACCGCATGTCAACAGACTTCTTGGACTTGATCTCAGGGACAACATAATGCATTCGTTGCTTGTCAGGTTTCCCCGATTATTGCATTACCTCCACACGAAGTCATGCAAGTCGTTGAAGATGAAGTTGCACGAACTAGACACTGCAAAACGTCAGGAGGGCAATAATTCACCAGAAGCTGTTGGGTGCCTTATGTTACTTTGCAGTTTCTTTGGAGAGGATATCACTACCCTTGTCCAGGACACAGAAGTAAGTAAAAGGGGAAGTCCACCCTATGTGTATGGATATTTCAATGAAAAGAGAATAATTTTAACAGCATATTAAAAAAAGATTAGTCAAAGTCGTCAAGGAATAAGGAAATTACAGTTATTTTTATTTTCTTGTGCCTTAAATCACTATTCGCTCTGCAAATTGGCGACATTTCATGTCGTCCTTTTATGCGATTAGCTCTCCATATTATTGTACATATAATTCTGTATTTTCTTACTTTTCTTGAATATAGTTCTATTATGGACAAAATATGTTGAGGAAAATAGCTTTCTACGTGACATATATCGACCAAAGGAGGAGTCAAAACCCTATTAACTTCAGAGAAAATGCGAAATGTGAAATTTTGTGTACATTATTAATGGAGAACTTATTGCATTTGATGTTGTCAAGTGTTGCCAATTTGCAGATTGTATAGTGATTTACTGTAAAATCAAAACGATTATAATTTCCTTATTTCTTAACTAATGTTTAATATGCTGTTCAAATTACTCTCTTTACATTGAAACGGACCAATATGTAGGATGGACTTCCCCTTTAAATGATACCATAGAATGTAAATGCTTGATAACATCAGGAAGCTGACATGAAAGGAGATGAAATTCTTTGGTCTCTTTGTCCCCATGTATCAAGCTGACAAAAAGCCAGGTGTTAAAGTTAATCCAGGTGTCAAAGACAAAACATACCGCTTGTCTGGACTACGGAATTAGATGCGACAAGCAATCTTACAATGCACACATTCGCTGTACCGGTTTTGCACATGTTATCTTGTTTGTCAGATTCATATAACTTGAACCAGCGAATGAATCCTCATGAAAATTTGTGATTATTAAAGTGCAAAATTACAAGAAACACGCAAAACCACACTTTCTTGAATTACTCTATGTCGTAGAATGGAAATCATAGATTCAATTACACGACAATAAAATATGCTAAATTTTTTCTTAACATCCTTAAATATTGCATTTTTGGCTAGGATACAATTGTCCCTTTTCTGTCAATCATGAAAATTTTTAGTTGGACGAAGTTCCAAAGTAGCAAAAACTGTTTAACTGAAGTTTTTCAAAAATTCCATCACTTTCATTTTCTATTTTAGAGCTAAATCATCGCTCTAATCTGTGAAAAGCTAAATTGATCCACAGCCACTTTTTTTGGTAACAGGCAAGTTTCTGGTGCCAAGGCGGCACGGCACATGGATCTTCAAAGCACTATCGAACAATAATGGAATGTAACAAATCCCATTGTTGTGCTGATTTATATAACATTGAACGAGATTCCACTCCTTTCATGTCATCTCCCTGATAATAGTTGCCGATTGGTATATCAGTGAAGACTTCAAATAATTCATTTACTGTTCCATCTAAATGTCCATTATTTATCACAAAGCATGCATTTCTTTAATTTGAGCGCATGTTAGTAAGCCATGCCTTTTAAATGTGTGCGAGATCACTTTTTAAACCCTATCATCAACATGCCGTAATCAGAACAATGCACGTCATTGACCATCTCGTGGAAAAAGTACATATTTTGCGCATACCATTACAAGTCTAGTTGGAATATTACCTCACAACTTTTCTAGCAATTTCTGCACTTTAATGTGCTTCTGAAATATCTGTTACAGTATAAAAGGCTGTGAGCTAGGTAAGACTTACAATGCTATTGTTTGCAAAATGATTTCGTTCGTTGGATGGTCCATAATGTGAATTCATTATTTTGGCAGGCTGGTTATATCATGTTTTTTGTTTGCTCTGCCATTGTAAAATGGGAAAGGAAAATGCTTAATATGTAGCATTTAGGTACGAAGCGATAAATGGATTCCTTAAACACAGTTTTACATCACTTTAATGCAATATCTGTCTAGTCAAGTCTGTTGATAGATTAATTCCATCAGAGAAGTGTAGTATACTATACAATAGAGAGTACGATTATACTATTTAGAATTTCATTTTGAAATAATTTTATTAAAATTCAGGACACAAGTTTGGTGACAGATGTACAGACCGGGAAGCTACCAATAACTCCTTGCTTGGTGTCTGTCGGTAAGAACTTTCAGTTTCAGTTAATATTTTTAATGTAAGTTTGCATATTTTTCTGGGGCGTGAAGTTTTGAGTGATTCTGTTTCTACTTTCAGAACTCTCAACACATCTGGAAAAGAATTGCACCATGAAAATGTTAATAATTCTGTATTTGCTTTGTGTATTTAAACGTTGGCAGATATATGTAATTGTAATTTTCTGAATTAATTTGAATTTATTTTGGAAAAAAAAAACTTATGCAATGCAAAAACACATTTTTAAAATCTACAATAACCTAATCATCTCATATGTGGCCTAAAATGTGAGCAATATATTTCACAATGATTTTTCTGTTATTTTTCTTTAGGTTACTTTATAGTTCTAAAGGTTCTAAACATCCACAAACGAAGTTCCCAGCCAAGATTCTGCCTGTAACAACTGTCAGTCACTGCTTAGATACTGTAAAAGCCAGTATTTTGGCGTGTAAATTTTCTCAAATTCACAGAATTTCAGGGGTTTGTAAACATTAGCGAGTTCTTATTTATACGTTTTAAAATATTTTGTACACGAGTCTATTGGCATTTTCATGAGTAGAAATTTTTGTGAATTAATGGTAGCAAAATTCGCGAAAATAAAACCACTGCGAAACTTTCAGCTTATACAGTACTATGCAATAGACAAAAGACATTGGGATGCACTCTCCCTGGAGGTAGCCATATCCTTACAATTACATTGATATTTGTACATATTTCCAACACAAATACTTGCAATATCAATGAAAGTTGCTATGCTAGGAAAATTCTACCTATTCACTTTCACAAATAACAAAGACACATATTTGCCACTGTTTTGTAACATGCCAGCTATACCCAATTTAGGGAAGACACATTCAAGTCTCCTTTGTGCAATGTAGCAGTGATTGACAGATTATGTCAAAGAAAGAATATTTGTTTGCAATTTAGTTTTTTTTTCTCCTTCTTTTTTGTGAGCATTTTTAAATAACCTGAAGAAATGTAACAGAAAAATATTTGTAAAATATACATCATAGATTTTAATATTTTACTGGCTACATAAGTGATGATTCGAATATTGCAAATTGACACAAGCCAACACGCTTTTGCACTGCATACTAGTCCTTTGACCCTCTGTTTTGTGTCCAAGGAAACAAGTACAGTTTTTGGAAGGTGTGTTATCAAACCTGTGCGGAATAAACTTAATTCTCATGTCATCTTTCACTGTATTAACTCAGACTGAAGTGCTGTAATGGCCGCACTCTCAATCGAAAGTCACTTGTTAGTATGCCAAGCAGTTTGAGATTTGAGTGACCAAAATGCACAACTTTAGTTCCTGCTTCAATCTTATTGACACTGAAGCTTGAATTAGCTTCAATAAAATGTTCAAATTATGAAAGACTTCAGTGATTAACAATAATTCTACCTCCGTCATACCATAGGTATGTAGATGTGAAGTATGTCATTGGGGTGTGGAGGGCTTAATTGCTACTGTAAGTATCAAACTCCTAAATTTTAAATAATTACCAGAGAAAGCCTTATAATAAAATTACTTATTTATATAATATTGGATGGCAATAAATGGAATACCAGGGAATATTGCACGAGTTAGGGCAATATTGGCCCCAACGAGTGCAATATTCCAGGTATTTCATGAAATGAAGCCATCCAATATAATTATTATTATTTTTACATATACCAGAAGGCTGGTCTCTGCTTTGCGCAAGCGTAAAATTGAAGCCGTACAATATGGCTTAATATTGTACGGCTTAAAACTCTCATATAGATAATAATAAATATTATTTTTGTCCCTGCCCATAGGATCTCCACTGAAGACCTCGGACTTTATGCTGGCTGTTGACCAAGTGATAGTGAACGATCACATAAACTCCCCAATCAATGCTGTGTGTCTTCTCTTCTCGTCATTCTATGTATTCAACATAGAATATCCGGACAAGGCTGCAGCTACTCTGGAATTTTTGCAGAGGTATGTTTGGACTCAAAACATGTAGTTACGGGTAGTGAAAAGATGAAGAAAAAGGGTGCTATAAGAATTTCTTTCACTACTTGCCCAACCAGGCAGGTAGGTATATGTATTTGAATCACTTGCCTGAATACCAGTTTCTCATGCCCGGAATTTCAATTAAAAATTATAAAAAGCATCTGCATCCATATACAGTCGAATCCGATCGTTATAAAGAGCACTGATACAACAAGCTCTCTTTATACAGTGGAAACTCAGTATAACGAAGTGCTCGGGAAGTACGAAATTACCTTGTTATGGCAGTAATCTTATTATAGTAGGGTCAAAAAACAATAAGTTATAAAGGATTAGGATCAGATTATTAATCTCTTTATTTCAGGAAAATTGTAATAATTAGATTCCTTTATACCGAGTTTCCACTGTAACATGGTGAGTTTCCTGGTCCCTTTTCTTTGTATTTTATTGTATTTTAACCCTGATATCACATAGGTACTTGCCTATTCAGGCAAGTAACAATTTCATTTGGTTGCCCTACAGATCAAATTGTTGCCCCGGGTATGCAGGCAAGTGGGTTTGTAGCACCCTGAAGAAATACACAATTGATAAATCAATTATAATAAACTTATTAATATCAAGTTTAATAGAAAGCAGAAAAAATATCATTAATTCAGCTATAATTCTCTGTGGTTGAAATTATGGAATCATTTCATCAATGGCCGTAATTTTAACAACTTTGCTTCTGCGTACGATTATCAGGAAACCATGAAATTTCAGTGTTGAAGACTTTGTATACCCTTCTCTGACCAATTGATTTAGAATGGGTTGGTGAATACACATGAAAGGATGAAGCTAATTACTAAAGAGTGTACAATAGAACCTCATTAGTGGTTCTCCAAATAGACATGCATTATGAGGCATTCTTTAATCAGGCTACTACAGTGTTTAAATGATTTTAAACCTTTGTGAGCTTTGCCTCTGGTTTCTTAGTGTACATTCGCTCAAGCACTGTACACCAAATGACGATTCTTCTGTCCACGATTGACAGACACTTATCTATATGTGCTTGCAAAAAAAAATAATCAGATAGCTCCAATTATTATCTATCTCCTTATCTGCAGGTGCTTTGCTGGTGTAAATCCTCCCACAGGCTCCAGGGCAAGGAAGTGTCCAAGAGGCAATATCAATCCAAAGGTCCTGTCACTCATCAACAATCTCACAGACTTTGAGTCGCAGTGGAAAGCCTAGCGATTTCATGTCCAGTGACGAGAACGTAAAGAGGCATTCTTATTCCAAATGAACAGCACATAGGCTACTGCCCCCCCTCTCATTTGCCTATGTTTCCATGACAATGACTTTGCAGGGGAATATTCATGACATTTAAATATTTTT
>BQKZ01012805.1:0-11565 GCA_036244855.1 Temnopleurus reevesii | reverse complement strand
CATATACTGCAAATAATTTGAAGCAGAGTACTTACTCGTTTCGCACAATTCTCCAGAGAAATTCCCCAAACAAGTGCAATTGAAAACTGCGAGTTCGTCCCCAGTCACACACGTACCGTTGTTGAGGCAAGGACTGGACAAGCACTCATCTATTTCTGTTAGATTTGATGGGAAATAGAGCTTTGAGTTAAAATACAAATTAAAATGAATGACCAAATTATTGATTCAGTGCAGTTCTATTCTTTAAAAAAATTAATGATTCACACAACATTTGTATTAACATTGTCAAAATGAATTGTGAACTGTCATACAACTTTAATTTTTAAAAGATCCAAACCCTATTTATATCTTTTTAAAAGGAGGAGGAGGAGGAGACCTAAATTCCATTTGGATAAACACTAAGGTGATAGGCAACTGTGAACACCATACATGTACATGTATATCTACTGGTTTATAGTCAAGCAATCGGGGACACTGCCTATTTCACCAAGCGGTGTGACATATGCATATTCATCAGCATAGCAAAGGCAGTGCACTACAGGTTACATCCAGCCTTGGTGAAGGTGACAAAGCTCACATACATGTGAGAAGCAAATTCCTGTTTATTACGTGAGCCCGTGAAATCATGATAGTCATTACATGTATATCCCTTTCATACAACAGAATTTTAGCAGCAGTGAAGTGTTAGAGAAGGGAATTTTACTATTAACTTCTGTTTGGTTGATAACTTTGTGTCAATATATATAGAAAGTTTAAACATACTTATCCTGTTATAAAAGCAAGCACCGAATTGTGTTTGTGTTAAATTTATGGGGAAAAAGATGCTCTCGCGGAAGTGATCTTGTTCCACACATCAGAATCAAACCAATTTCAAGTCCCGTACAGTTATGAAAGGAAGCATTGAATTACGTTCAAGTTTATTTTATTAATAATAAAGGAAAACAAGATCCTCTTACAAAATTCGTATTGTTCCATGCATCAGAATTGAGCTAATTTCAAGTAAAGTGTAGAGCTGAAGCCAATATGCATGCATACTAATCTCACAGTCTGTCTCAATAATGAGGGCATCCACCTGTATAACTATTGAATTGTGTTCAAGTTTTAGGAAAATAAAAGATCCTCTTACCAAAATTGTTTTGTTCAATACATCAGAATTTCAGGAACAAGCCTAAATGTTGAGTTCAATAAGTAACCGTGATTCTTTGCTGAGCATACTCAGTCAATAACCAATCAGCGCATAGAGACAAGTATGTGAAATGCATTGTATAAGTACAGTATATTATTACCATTAATATGCATACGTACCAATCTCACAATCTGTCCCATTTGTTCCAAGAGGACATTCACACGTATAACTATTGACTCCATCGGTACAGTTCCCTCCATTCTGACAAGGATTTGTGGAGCACTCATCAATATCTGTAGCATATGCATAGGGTGGAATGAGGTATTTAGCGATGAGACGAGTAAATATCCAGGGTAATTGTTATTTACCTAATTAAGTTTTTAAAAAGTATTTAGTTAAAGGGGAACTTCACGCAGACATTGATGCACTCTCAGTGGATGAAAAAAAGTACAATGATCAGACTGTGAAAATTTGAGCCAAATCCAACAATCCATTCAAAAGTAATGAATTTCTAAAGTTTTGATTTACACCCCTCATGGGCCTCTCAAATACAGGGACAAAATGGCTGCCAACATGGAGAACTCTCCATTCACTTTGTACACAGAATTTCACATTCTCTTCTTTTTCTAAAAAAGCAGACAAAATTGTACTTTTCTCTTGAAGTATGATATGGACTTTTTGATTTTTGTATTTCGGCATGAATTTTGTGGATCTATTGTCTACCTTTCTAGAAAATGAAGAATATGTTAAATTCTATGTACAAAGTGAATTGAGAGTTCTCCATGTTGGCAGCCAGTTTGTGCCCGTACGTTGCCAATTTAAAAAGCCCTTGAGGGGGTTAAATTAAAAATTTATAACTTTTGAATGGCTTGTTGGATTTTGCTCAAATTTTCACAGTTTGATCATTGTATTTTTCCTCATCCACTGAGAATGCATCAATTAATGTCTGGGTGAAGATCCCCTTTTAAAGATTTTTTCCACTGTAAATTGCACAATTATTCAAGTTGTGAGATACAGTGTAAATGCATTAATATTGAACGTAGGTTTAAAACAACTTTTTTCTTTTATTTTATTCACTCATTTATTTTGCTTGTAAAGTCATTGGAAAAAGGGTGCTAAAATCAATTGACACTTGTGCATGTATATGTTCTAAACTTCATTGCCTGACCAAGTAACAAGTATTCTGTGTATGATATTCATTACTTCTATTGAAATACCATTATTTGTTATCAGCCTAACAAATATATAAGAAAACCCTGTTCATGAATTGCAAAAAAGGACTAATAATTGCATCTGTAAAAACATGCAAATATTGCAATATATTTGAAACAATTATTTCTTACTTGTAGAGCAGTTTCCATCAGTAAATCCTTTCGCACATGTGCATGTGTAATTGTTGACTCCGTCAGCACAACTACCTCCGTTAAGGCACGGTGATGGCAAGCAGTCATCAATGTCTGAAAATCAAGCAATTAAGGATATCCTTTGTATTTAATCAATGCCACAATTATAAAATTACGAGTACACCCGCATCCGGGGACTGTAATATAACATTTTCTTACGATTAATATTGTTTGTTTTGTGTGTCAGGCCACTGGCATGGCATCATGGTAAAGCAGTTACATATCTACTCTGTGATTAGGCAATTGTTGCATGTTGCTCGTAGGGAGAAGCGTAAGTGACCAACAACAGCAATAACCTAGAAGAAATCTATAACTTGCATGGTGTGGTAATCATTGCAATCAATTATTTCCCTTTGATACTGATTTTGCTATTTTCTTAGGATTCATAATTATTATTTTATGTTACAGGCCCAAGGCATGGCATCACAGTACAGTAGTTACATATCTACTCTGTGATTGGGCAATTGTTGCATGATGCTCGCAGGGAGAAGCGTAACTAACCAACAACAGCAATAACCTAGAAGAAATCTATAACTTGCATGGTGTGGTAAACATTGAAGAAGTTTTTTAAAAAAGACGTTTTGTATAGATTTAACCACCCCGTCCTACAGTGAAGAAAACATGAGCGAAGAAAGAACCTCATCCATCATGTCTTCTCAACCCTGTACATTTGCAACCTTCCTAAAATGGCATTTCATTAGTCACATGTGATGCAAAGGGTGTAATGGTATTAAATCATTACAGCTCAAGAAGTATATAGAAATGAATTAAATAAAAAAATGTGGGGTCAGGCACATCAAATCAAGAACTTTAGAAGTTACTGTCATAAGTAATATCCATGACATGGATAACTAATTACAAAATTACAGAATAATGATTCCACAAGAGTCCGGAACTGATCAACAAGTGTTCATCCAAACATGTTGAAAAATATAGGCTGCTACAATTTTTGTAAAAAACAACCAAAAAATAATGCCTTTAAAATGCACTGAGGCGATTACATCTAAGCGTAAATGGTCAATGTGACTCTGGCCATTGGGAAGAAACATGAAAATGTTTAAAGCAGACTATTTTCTGTGGAGCCTAGCTAAAATGCACTGAGGCAATTACATCTAACCACGAACATTTTATGTGACACCATCCATTGGATAGGTATGCAACTCCATTGTAGTTCATTTGTTATTGCAAACCTTTTTGAGGAATATAACGTAATTAATTTTGGTTGGTAAAGAACATGCACAAGTTTGAATCTCTTGATAAACCGACCTATTGTCTGTGAAGCCAAGCTAAGAGACTGTAACTAAACCTAACTTAATCCGGATTTTAAGGCGTTTACCATCAGTATTGAATATTTATGCCACAAGTGACCAAAAGTTATACATCCTTACACATGGCCATCAAAGAGGTTTACATACCCGTGATGCCATCGGTGCCTGTGTAGCCCGCCGCACACTGGCAGGTGTAACTTTGGACGAGATCGGAACAAGTCCCTTCATTCATGCAATAGACTGTAACTAAACCTAATTAAATTTGAAGGCGTTTACCATCAACACTGAATATTTACACCCAATGTGATCATGAGATACATCAGCGAGCTACATACCGGTAATGCAATCGGTGCCTGTGTAGCCTGCCGCACACTGGCAGGTGTAACTTTGCAGGAGATCTGTGCAGGTGGCTCCATTCATGCAATAGACTGTAACTAAACCTAACTAAATCCGGATTTGGAGGCATTTACCATCAACACTGAATATTGAGGCCCAAAGTGATCATGGTATACATCCTTACACATGGTCATCAGTGAGGTTTACATACCCGTCTCGCAGTCGGTGCCTGTGTAGCCTGCCGCACACTGACAGGTGTAACTTTGCAGGAGATCTGTGCAGGTAGCTCCATTCATGCAAGGGTTATTCGAACAGTCATTGATATCTGTGGAAATAAGATATTAAGAAATAAAAACTTGAAAATTCTCCCCAACAAATATTGTTGTAAATTCGAAGCCCATGCGGGCGTCAACAATTTTCAGATAAAATAATTATGTGGAGCTGGGACGGTCACTTCCGTTTCCGGTTCTGCTTGTTTGTATTTGTATAGGACTTTGCTTCGCCGACTCCATAGCTTCTTTTTAAATGCTCATACATATATTTTTTCAGCTTAAGTTTGTTTTTTCTTCACATGTTATGTTTTATAATATTATGGAATTTTTCTGTGAGGCAGCAGAGTGCACATCGGACGACGCAAAAAGGAGAAAAATTGACAAATATCCATGGAGCTGTGACCTGTGCATGTATCAAATGTACTGGAAGCATGCTTTCCGGCTCCAGAGGTTCGATACTGGAGGTATCAATCGATATCACTTGGTATTGCCTATAGTCGAGGGGGGGAGGAATAGCGCCTACTTGGCAGCTATGACTCGAGTGATGGCATGTTTAAATGCTATATATTATTATTATCATTATAATTATTATTATTATTATATTTGCCATTACTTGAATTGCAATCGCTGCCTGTATATCCTGCCGCACACTGGCATGAGTAGCCATTGAGTTCATCCGTACAAGTACCACCGTTAGAACATGGGCTGGAATTGCATTCATCAACATCTATGGATCAAGAAAAGAAAACAAATCAAATCAAATCAAATCATTTTATTTTTCAGTTCTTTTGAGAATTCAAATAAATACAGTCATAAGTAATAATGGTAAAATGACAAAAGAAATGAAAAAATAGAGGCCAACAAAGAAGCGAGGCTTGTTTAGAAAGCTGGCCCCCTAATAATTACATTACTAATTTAATGCATGATAAAGGCATATGCATCCATACACATACAGATTATTACATTGTAATTGCATCTGTAAACAGATATTACAGAGATAAACAACAGGAGAAAAGTTGTAGAGAACAAACAAACAACACAAAGAAAAAACAGAAAAGAAAAAAAACCACAAAGACAATATGGGAGCAGTAAAGGACGTGCTAGGTGACAGGGAGGGAGCGGGGATGGGGGAGGGGGAAAGGATAGTTGATTTGATATTTCTGACTTCATTCAAGTCGATAAGGTATTGCTAAAAAGTTCTGATCAATATTTGTACTTCATCGGCACGCACCTATCAAAATCAAGAAGGGGCATGCATTTAACAAGCCTCAGTTTTCTGCATACCCCTCCATTTCTCTAACTTAACAAGTTTCGCTTTTCAGACATTATGTATTGTTGATTTATGTGTAACTAATAAAATGTAAATATTATTATTTCTGCTGAAAAATCGGTATAAGTTCTTATTCAAATTGTGAAAATGCTATTGAAATGTAAAAATAAATAAATAAAATCAAATTAAATTGTTCCATATCCATCTTGTAAAGAGAGCAGTCCGTTTTAAATTGCATCTTTGTCATCAAGTTGGTTGCAACTTTCCATCAATAATCTACATATACTAAAGGTGATGTAAAGTGTCAAAGAATATAATACAAGATATTTTATAGATGGGTGATGGATTGAGTTGAAGAAAGAGATGTACCAACATGTCTGATAGTAAATAACATGTAAATTTGATCAGTTTAAAACACATTGCAAGATTTACAGAGATGAAATTTAAATGAATTATTCAGATCGAGTGTGTATGACGACCATATGCTCAAAATCAAACCTTGTTTCCCATTACTCACATAAATAGAATGAATATTTTACATCTTCTTTGAGGCCATCTCACATGTTACATTCAGGAGAAAGTGTAATAGTATCTCTAAGAAACATTCAAACACAAAAATCTTTGATACACATCAAATATTTAATAAAAGTATTGAGACTATGACATGATACAAAGTGTCTTGGAGGAAGGAACACCATATCGAATCCGAGACATAAGGACATCAAAACAGTTGGAGCAGTCTTAAGATTGCCTAAGAAGATTTCCCTGAATTAATTGGATTACTGCATCATGAATTTCAGTCGAAATCAAGAGGCTTCTTATAGGTCCTAACGAATCATCTAAAATACCTGTCATATCATTGATTTTGAAATGGCATTATAATATATATAATTTGTATGGCGCCAAATCCACTTTTAAAAAATTGCTCTGTGTGCAACGATGACGTGAAGAAGTACACAAGACAAAGGAGAGAAAAAGAGAAGTGGAAGAAAAACACAGAGGGACATAATCAATTATATGTGATGTTGAACATTGTGGGCATTAAATCAAATTTTCAAGACTTTTCAAAACTATTCAGTAGTTTCTGGTGTTTAGGAGGACGACTTACTAATGTTGCATGTTTGTCCACCATAACCTGCTGCACATTGACATGAGAATCCATTCACCCGTTCCACACAAGTCCCTCCGTTCAGAGAAAGGAGAGAGATTTAAGTTTATTTTAACCCTATGAAATAGCTCTCATAACGAGATTTTGTGGGCCTTGAGAAAGTTTTCAAGACTTTTCAGTGGTTTTGGTGTTTAGTTGGAACACTTACCAATGTTGCATGTTTGTCCATCATACCCTGCTGCACATTGACAAGTGAATCCATTCACTCCATCCACACAAGTTCCTCCATTCAGACACAAAGTTCCCACACAGTCATTGATGTCTGAGGAAGAAAAAACATCCAAGTATTATATCGAGTACTTGCAAAGAACTCTGATTTGAAGTATAAGTGGCTAGAACGGTGATTGATATTGAAAAACAATACCCAAGAATATTTCTGTTTACAAAGGAAATTAAACAAAATAGTTTAAAAACTTGTTGAATTCAAGATTTGTAAAAAGGCTGATGATTTTCGGTCACCACATCCTTGTTCACTCTACCCGACAGAGGAAGCATGATGTGGGACAGTGTAATATTCTAAGTTCTGAAGATTGAATCCCATATCTGACATTTTATTGGCTTTTTATTCTGTCATCACATGTTTTCTTGCAAAATCAGTAGGTACATATTTTTCATTTCTTTAGTTTTCATTTTGGCCGACTCTTTTCCAATTTGTTCTTCAATTCTGTTGACATTTATTTTCCAGGCACTACAAAACTACACATTACGTTCAATAGCAAATTATATATTAATCATAAAAGAGGGCGAGAGGAACGCCAGGGTGAAACTGGACAAAGCATACAAAACTATTATGATGTAAAAAAAAATGGTTTAATAATATTCAAATCAAAACTTTATCATCCTAAAAATGAATTTATCATTGCCCATTCAGCTGAGTAACAACAGTTTGTAGTTGCTCTGTATTCTTAAATGTTGAATACTAAACAAGGTAGTGGCAAACCCCATCTTTTTGGTATGACATGGCTGGGAATTGTACCTAGGGCCTCCCGGTTATCAGGCGAGCACTCTACTGATTGACCCAACACTACTGTATCAGCTTACAGTAGCATATAGCACTTTACATCCTCTTTGCTTTCTTCTTTCATTTACTTCCCTTGCATGATTCATATGATGATCCACAAAAAATGGTATTGATAAAGAATCTAAATGCTGTCCCTGATCATCCGCTGCCCCTCATGACCCATTTTAATGTACTGAGTTAGGGCCATTCAAGAAGAGCACTCATTCTCATTGTAAAAACAACAAACACTGCAGGTTTCAACACTGTCTAGACAGGCACAGAAAGGAACTGCAACAAAAAATGGCTAAATTCCCTACATTTCTGATGCTATAAACTCTAATATTTGATTTTGTATCTAAGATTTCTTTCTCTGATATTAGTTTTAAACACGTCTACATTATTTCCTGACAACTTGAAAAGTAGGATTTTAGATAAAACCTATGTCAATCTCTATATACCACAAATTTTCTAGGAAACACTTTTTTAACAAACAAGGTGAGGTTGCATCCTTTCTAATTCATCTAACAGAAATTGGCCAACATTTTCTGTTGTTGTTAATCCGACTCCTTGTGGGGTTTTTTCTACTTCAATTGTCTTTATAAACTATGACCATGAAATATTTCCTCTCAGAAACCTTTTTCTGGGAAGTCCTTCCTAATTCAAGTTATAGAAATTCCAGAACATTTTCGATTGTTAATCTGACACTCAGTGTTTTTCCTATTTCAATTGTCTTTATAAACTAAATGAGCCATGCATAGGATTGCACATGTTTTCAATTTGAAGGATTTCATGCAAATGCAAGGGTCTAGTTTACAGTTTATAACGAAGGACCGGGAAATTTACTTGAATCGCAAAGAGTCCCTGTGAAGCCTGGATGACAGGAGCACGAGAAGGTGTTCAGTCCATCAGTACACGTTCCATTGTTGCATGGGTTGGGTAAACAATCTTGAATATCTACATTGCAAAGCAAGTTATTTTGTTAACAGAATTTCATCAATCTATGGCAACAACTCTTATTCTCTTGTTATCACAGCAAGTTGAATTAGCATTGTTATTATATCTGAGCACTAAGACACATTCACCTGCCTCTTAAAAAATCTTACAATTGTAAAAATGATATAACCGAAGAATTGGATATATTGGTATGCTTGATGAATTGTTAAATAAGAATTCTACTTATACACACTATATGTATGTCTTTTGGCAATCGAGCCCCATTTTTTTCTTTGATCATATCGAGCCTTTTTAGAATCAAATTCTGTTAGAAAATTTCAAAGCCAATATTCTTTATACAGCTACTGTTAATAGTGTCTGGTGCTAATTAAAAAAAATAATTTCGAGATAAGGATAATGGAACAGTGACATAACGACAAGATAAACTGTCCTGACAAAAAAATCATATGTAATTTGAGAAAAAAATATGATTTAATGACATATCCCAAACTGAGAAATGCCTTCTACAGGCATGTGAAAAAATACATTTGTAGATGCTTACCGTTCGGAAACATGCATGAGGTGTATTCTTATTCAAATTTAAAGCTTTCATCTCAACTGAATGGCTTATAGTTTTGGCGCTATGTATTAATACCCTGGCAACGATTTCCGCGCTCCTCCCGCATCCAGTCTATTCATGCGAGAAGTCCACGAAGCGTCAATTTGACCACATCCTTTTCCCGCATACAGGAAGTCTTCACAAAAGACAATTTGTCTTATTGTCTTATTGAATGAAAATTGCTTGCGGGAATTTTGTATAATGGGATGCATCCATGCTCTCTCTATGCGTGCCCACGGAGCTGTGACGACCCAATTCACGCACGCAGAAAGGGTGCAAGAGAATAGACACATGCGTGCATATGAGGCTAGTCTGCGATCTTCTGTGCAATATAGAAAATATAACGTGCCTTGGTAATTATTTCCATGCTCTGAATTGAATTACAGGCATTTTGTCCAGCTCTTGCATTATTCTTATAGTTTTGATCCCATGCATATACAGAAACAGTTGGCATCTCTACAATTTGTTAGAATAAAAATAAAGCAATCCTACTATCAAGACATGTGGCTCCTGTTCGTCCAGCTTCACAAGTGCAGGTATACTGAGCAACACCATTCACGCACGTCCCACCAAAGTGACATGGGCTTGAAGCACATTCATCAATATCTGATACAAAGAGAGAAAATAATTAGATATAGAATGACTTTATATGTAAGTATTTAATTCCCATTTTTAAGTTCCAAAATTGATAAATTACAGATCATGCAGCTCTTAAAACTTTATTAGAATTTAGTCTAAAATAAAATATGGGATGACATCTATATCTTACACAAATTTCTAAACCATAACATTATTTTTTATGAACTGATTCTTTTTGAAAATTTAATTTGACCATAGGCCTAATTCAATCATATTTAACACCTTTTTGGAAATAACAATGTTTTATCTATTATTGGGCATATGCCAGGTCTATTCTCAGGATGTAACAAAAGAGTAATAAAAAGGTATACGCAAAATGTAATTTCTCAGATTTTCATCCAATTTTGTACATGAGGATGTGTTGTTCTTTATGTTGATAAAAAATCAGTCTCATGGTCTATGATACTCACAATTTTTTATCCATTTTAGTAATTAGCTTTAATACCAAAACTCATTTCTTTGAAACATAATCTTATGTGCAGCATATTCATGATAATATATTTTTTGTTCAGATTTGGTAGCAAAATTAATTTTTTATTTTAAACAATGCTTTTTAAAATCTTTAATTGCATCAAATTGAATAAGCCGGTTTACTAATAGATTCAAATTTATGCATGTTTCATACCAATGATTACAATTACGTGGTATTCCTTGAAACATTGAGTAATAATTGAACTACAATACTTCATTACTTTGAACTCAGTTGCATTCATTACTTGATAGGTCAGGCAAGCCTTTGGCATGTTTTGGGGCTGTCAAGAACAAATTTCATGTGTAGAGAACTAATAAATTTTGCATCAATCAGTATTAAACATACCTTGTCATTGGTTTCTCTATCAAATTACAGTCCATTTCAAGAAGACAAAACACTGTTTACATTAAAGTATGTCTATGGTGCAGGGGGGATGCAGTTTTCCTTTGCCCCATGTATTTTTACCCTGGTCTATTCACATAATTTCAGGCAAACCAATGAAATACATAAAGATTGATGTGGAGGCATCGTGGTGTAGTGGTTCTGACTCTCGCCTTTCAACCAGAGGGTTGTTGGTTCTCACCCATGGCGCCGGTCAATTTTCTTTATCAAGAAATTTATCCAAAATATGCTGCAATCAACCCAGGTGAGGTGAATGGGTACCAGCAGGAATTTATTACTTTAAATGCAAAAGCGCCTGCTTGACAGCCATGCCATGGTCGGGTAATAATATAAAATTTGTCTTGCACCTCTGAATATATAGGTGACTAGAGAGATGGTATGTTTAAATGTTATATATTATTATTACCTGATCAAGGCGTTTTAGAGACAAGATATAAGTGCGTATTTTATTTGTCTCTATTGACTTGCGCAACATCGATTACGTCACAATGCCTCATCGCTTTGTAGAGTGGAATAACAACGATATTACCCTCTTCGCGCAATGTCAATGGCGTTTGCGTACAAAATTGGCGGTCAATAACAACGGTATTTCCCCTCTACGTCTCCACGGTTACAAGGGCCAGGGCAGCTGAAGTGCGGATATCCAGTGCGCGCAGT
>BQKZ01012803.1:0-13036 GCA_036244855.1 Temnopleurus reevesii | reverse complement strand
CATCTCTGTAGAATAACGGCATCACGTAGCTGATGTTGAAGAGCGTAGCTGATGAAGAACCTTCTCTAGCTCTGTTACAGGGACTTGATCACAAGCTGAAGCAGCCTGTAAACATAAAAAGGGTAAAAAGGAAAAAGAAACAAAACCAATTTAAATAAGAGTACTCATATTCAAGTAATTATCATCATTATGTTTTCTTTAGACAGGGTAGCCCCTAAAATACAAAACACTATTCTCCCAGTTGGCACCGTTTTTTCAACATCTGGAAGATATAATATATATTATAAGTATCATATCAGGCGCGTTTCAGGTGGGGGAGAAGTGGGCAGATACCCCTGTATCAATTTAATAGAAAAATTAGAAGAAAAAAGCGATGAAAGATAATTAAGGACCCTTTTATTTTGACTGTCAGCTCGGCACGGGAATTTCATGTACAAACCCCTTCTTATTTGCCGGTCAAGAAATTTTCGATAAACATTTCAGGCCCCATTGAAGTGCAATCCTCCATACATATCAAATTCCAAGGAATTTCATTGAATGGCTCTAAAGAGATTCACTTGCATGATATGACAAAGATTCACCATCATAATTTTGTTTACAGCAGGTATGAAAGAACACCAGATTTCTGATCATAATTTTTTTTTTTCATTTATTTATTTTCCACACATGGGCTGGAACACCCTCCTCAGCCATAAGCCTGTTCTTCTGAGGGTCTTCTGAGGGGCCCATAAATGACTCACACCAATTGATACAAACATTGTGGATGAGATGTAATAATGTATCATGGTATTGTTTATTGTATTGTAATTGGAGGATTGAACTGAAAGCAGGTAATTGACAGTAAATTTGACGCAACAAGTCACGCTAATTACTAATACAGTCAAACCTCGTTATAAAGAGCACTGATATAACGACCTCTCGTTATAGCAAGGAAATTTTCCTGGTCCCATCTCTTTGTATTTTATTGTATTTTGACCCTGCTTTACCTGTAACAAGGTTTCAATATAAACAGGTAATTCCTCTGGTTCCAACGACCTTGTTATAGCGAGGGTAGACTGTACTAGTAAAACATACCTGACTGAATGTCTCCAATTGATCCTTGATTTTTGTCTGTATCTTCGTAAGCACTTGTTTCTGGCCCTTGATGACGCCTTGCAGTCTAACACCCTCTGCTTCAACTTCCTGTAAATCCCTCTCCAATTTCTCCTTCTCTTTTAGCTTCTCCTTGTACACTCTGCTCTGGCAATCTTTCTCCGGTTCACCAGACGGCCGCCTAAAAAATGTTAATGTTAACAATTGTTTTACTGATACTTGAATACCACCATTTTCCATGTCAATTTTTATTCTCTAGTTTTTCTCTTTCTCTTTTAGCTTCTCCTAACACATGTAGACTCGGCTCTGACAATCTTTCTCCGGTTCATCAGAGGGTTAACTTCAACAATTCTTCAATTAGTACAATGATCAAAAGTTAAATACCAACATTTTGCATGTAAATTTAGAATATTCTGCATTTTCTCTTCCTCTTTTAGCTTCTCCTTGCACATTCTGCTCTGGCAATCTTTCTCCGGTTCACCAGTATCAAGATTAAGAAATGAAGGCCACTAATCAAAGGTCTTTGAAAGCTAGATGTCCTATTTTTAGACTTTGTGATTATTGTGTAGATCTAATTCTATGTTAAATTAAACAAACAATTCAGCCTGAGGGTCAATATTTCTAAGCACTCATGAAGTACTACATCTTCAAAGAAAAGTTAAGCAGAGCACACAACCTCTTTAACTACACACCTTCCAACCATTTAGATTGAAAAAGAGGGATGATACTGCTAAAAAAGAGAAAAATAATTCACATAAGAATGTGCAGTAATATTGTGATGAAAAATCACAAAATTCTATGAGAAAATGGTTTTAGAATGATGAAAAATCATACCCATCCCTCTAAAACTTGCAATGGTTGGGAGGTCTGTAACAGAACAAAAATGAAAGTAGCCATGTTCCCACAAGGACTGCAGTGTATAATTTGATGTAATAATAATAATATAAGAAGAATAAGGAAACTCCATTGAAGCAAGTATTCTGAAAAATCAACAACTGATAATCTTTTCTCCAAAATTTCCTATACTAGGGAGTCCTAGTGAATGTTATAGAGTCAAACCTGTCTAATCGACCACCTTTCTTTAGTGACCACCTGTCTACAGTGGCCATCTAAATCGGTTCCTTTAGGATAAAAATGTATATTATAGAACCTGTCTATAGAGGTCACCTTTCTATAGTGGCCACTTTTTCTGTTTCCCTTGGGTGGCCACTATAGACAGGTTTGACTGTTATATCCAAACAGCGTGCTTACCATGCTACTGTGTTAGCCTCATTGCTCGATCCATCAGTAAGCCTATCAAGCTCGTTGAACAAGTGAACCAAATTCTCTTCTTGAATCATCAACTCAAGCTCCTCCTGAAATGGACATAAAAGGTGATGGTAAAACATTAATCAAGCTTCCATTTGCACATTGACGTACGGGCCGACATACGTACGTCATATTTTCCGCTGGTTCAACGAGCATTGTTTTGTCACAAATACATTTCACATGTGACGAGCCCCTCATCCACTATCTCGATCTCTCATGCCAACTTCCTAGTTTTTATATTCACTCACTCATCGGTGATGAGCCCACTTGTTTTGTACCTGCGATCTATCACATGCTATTGTGACATCATCAGACAATGTCTGTAACAAGTCACACTGAATTGGAAACTGATTTTGAAAGTGAGTGAGTGAACTTTACTTCCAGTCGACTGTGATGAGGGGCACTTTGATTGAAATTGAATTCTCCATGATGTAAGATGCAAAACCTTCCATTATGAAATATAGGGATGTGTAAATTCAGTGTTTTTTCCTCTAAAATGAATGACTTAGCAATTTATGTTTGTTTTTTTTTCCATAAAATACATTTGGTTCAGTTATTTTGCCAGTCACAGTGTAATTCTTATCTTTCTAAATATGGATGTGCATATTCAGTGTTTACCTCTAAAATTAATGACTTAGCAACAATGTGTTTTTTTTTTTCTTCCATAACTTCCATAAAATACATTTGGAGAAATGTTGAACCAAAATCGCATCTGGGATTTTTCTTTTGTATCCCTCTAGCTCTTGTGAATGTTTGAATGAAGTCGTTTACTTTGTCCCAGTCCTTTGTACCTTCTGCATATATGCTACTTTTTGATCAAGTGCACTTGTTACTCGCTGCATGTTAACCTATGAGATGAACGATGTATTCGTTTGCTGGAAGTCATCAAAATCATAATCATTATTTTATCTGTCAGTTTTCACCTCATTTTGGAGTTCTACTTTATGACATTTTTTTAACATACTGTCTTATATTAGAGCCCTTTCCTTCAATAATTCAAATAATTTGGTGCTGCTCTAGATCACTTTCGTTTATTTCTATCCTCTAAATTTATGCATTCACATAAACGATGAATTAATTGTAGACTATTGGTACTGTACCTTAATTGCATTTTCAAGCTGTTCTTTAAATTGCTGCAGGAGACTCTTCAGAACTTGGGGATTCCTGTTGGCCATGTGCTTCCCATAATGTTTGTTGAATAGACTGTACCTGTAAGAAAAATATTAAGCAAATACAAAATAATAAAGCAGTTGAAAATGTTGAATTAATAAAAATTAAATAACAAAAATTGTGAAAATTCACTCTCTAATAGTCCAACTATATCTCTTCAACACTACAAAAATATAAATTCATCATTTTTTTTTAATCACTAATGTTGATTTAGCTCAGGATGTCTTGAGCTGAGTCAAGACGAGTGCCCAAGAGGCCTCTAACTCTAACTTAGACGAACTAACTTAGACTTAGAGTTAGAGGCAACCATTTCAAGCATCACAATCACAATTTTGCCCAACCCAAATTCTAAGATTAAAGAGTAAGACTAAGTTAGATCTTAGACCGATAAAACGGGTCTTTTTCGATCAGGATTTGCTCCGCTGAGACTATACCGCCTGGCTACGCATGCTTCCTCAAGAGGCCCTTAACGGCGCTAGAGACGCCTGTGATGAAGCCCAAAATACCCTCGGCCAATGGTGGTCGCCACCAAAAATCACGATATACGTCTTGAAAAAGGGTGGAAACCTCTATTTTTTCGATCCTAAAATATTGTAAAATTATTCAACAATGATATAACGATGGAAAAACGTACCTTTTATTCCATTTCAATGCTTAAAATCAAATATTAGGGCAATATCTGTGGCATAGTCGTCGAACTTCGATATGTAGAAAGACGACTGTGATTGGCTGACGTTCATACGTGTAGGATCGAGAAGTTGTTGTGGTACCCTCTGATTTTTACGTGGAAAACACAGAATTTCAAGATTTTTTGGGGAAACCTTCAAGGTAATCTTAATTAAAGATTATATATTTTTCTTCATGTTCATACATAAGTTTAGATTCTATACACCTAAAATAAGCTGATTTTCCTGAGGGTGCGCGGCAGCACCCCAACTCCCATAGACGCCGTGTATTATCGCTTCAACAACCTGCACTACACGCTGAATTGGGTTGTTTTCTGACTCTCTGGAGGGGCACCACCAAAGGTCATAAATCGTTAAAAAAAACACTCCGAGAGTCAGATTTTTCTGTCTAGTTAGATCTAAACTAAAACTTAAACTAAGTTAAAGTTAAGAAGTTTGCGCATAAAAATTAAGACATCCTAGGATCTAGCAAGCACAGGATAGCTAAATCAGACCCTTCCATACATCTCACCCCAAAGTTCAGGAACACTAGCTAGAGCCTAGAGTGTGACAAACCGAGTTTTTCATTGCCCAGCCCAGCGCCCATACGCCAAGGGTAATGAGCGGTTAGGCCGGTGTTTTGCCGCCGGATCGCCCGGGGCGGATATTACTCTGGTTGTGCTCAGCCATGTCACATTGTCAGCTCGCTCGGCACATACTCACTTCACTGAATCAATGCATTTTCTGATTGTTTTCCTAAGTGCGTTCCTCACATGCATCATCCTTTCTCCATCGGCCTCCTCTGTGACTTCAACTTCCGATGAATCACATTCAACCTCTTTTTTTTCATCATCATTTTGGGGGGTGTTCGGTTTTGTCGACTCCATTTCCAAATTTCCCGCGATGTCTAAGGTGTCGCCGAAGTAAGAAAAAAAAAGAGAAAATCATGAAAAATGAGAACTCCAGTTCCGGTCAGTGTTTTGAAAAGAAAAAAAATAGAAGTTTACATAAAGTTCTCATTGTTGTTCTTTCGTAACTGCTTAAAGATTCTTCTACCTCATTTTAACAGACTCTGTATGAAGTGTGTACTAAATCAGTGATCAAAAGATAGCGGGAAATGGGGTCCCGAACACCCCCCCCCCCGGCGCCTTATACTAATAACCCAGTGCGTCCTGCTATGAAACAAAATAAGTGAATAAAAAAAAACTATCGCATTTTGTGGAAACACAGCATTCCTCGGACCAATGCACTTCTTTATTGTTTGTTTTACAAATATCCTGCAAAAAGTCCCCAAAATGCTTCCCGGCGCGCCAAAGTCTCATTGTGACTCCTTATCCCCGAAATCCCAAAATCCCAATCACAAACAGAAATTTCGAAGTATATAAAGGGGGAAGGGGCGCCAAATTTGAGTAAAGAGGAGCAATTTTTTTGTGTTGCTTGTCAGCCCAGCTCAATCTCCGGAGATGGGCGTCAAAGTTTAAGTGTAGACCCCATTTTTTTCTTGCCAGCTCCTCGAAGGGAGGCCAGGGGCCAATTGCTCGAAATGGTCTTAGCTATCCTCTTCATGCTAAGACGTCTTAAGTTCTTGTGCCACCCTCTTAACATAGTCGTATGTCTATGCTACGAGGATGGCGCAAGAAGTCAAGACGTCTTAACATGAAGAGGATAGCTAAGACCATTTCGAACAATCGGCCACAGGGTGCCAACAAGTTTGGACAATAAACTTGTGGACGCTGGATATACAATTCAATCACCCACATTGCCAAAGAGAAAAAAATGAGAAAATTATTAAGAAAAATCCATTTCGCTTTGTAATTAGTTATCTTCGTTCCATGTGTGTTGCTTGTGTTTTTGGAGAATATACATCGTTCAAGATGAAAAGGGTCTGTCACTGTCCACGATTCATACTTCAATTCCCTCAAATTTCCTCCGAAAATTATTTAGATACAAGTTTAAAACACATGTAGAGATCATGCATTTTATTAATGTTAATAAGGTCAAAATGTATGTGCGGAAATATTCTGCGTCTGATAATTTTTTTTTATTTTCCTTCTCTAAACCTGAAACATGTTGACTGAAAGTCATTTTGTAAACTAGGGCACAAACATGATCATGATCATGATAACTCGGAGACCTCGTGTACCTGAATACGCTGAATCATAAGATCGTACACGCCACATCATAACAATAATTGCGTTATTTAACCCATTGACTACTGAATTCTGTAATACCCATAAACTTTGTGTAGGGACTACCCGGTTCCAGTAGTCAAAGGGCCTTAACCCATTGACTACTGAATTCTGTAATACCCATAAACTTTGTGTAGGAATTCCCGGTTCCAGTAGTCAAAGGGTTAATTGGCTGGCTGTTGAAAGTGCAGTCATTCGTTAAAGGTTTTTGGGTTATGCCATTTCTTTTTCGGAAAAAGGCTTACGAAATTGCGCAACATATCGGGGGTTTTATGCTATTTCGTTCGCTGAAACGCACATATATTAAATACTAATCAGAATCACATTAGGCACATTAGGTGAAGGACCTCCTCCGAGCAAAACGGGGGTTTAAATATAACAACTATTTTAGGTTCATAATTAACGCACATATGGGGAGCTTTTGGGGGCCGAGCCCCATGGATAAAAAAAGGTAAGAAGGTAAAAAAGGGCGCAAATTTTGAATTGATGACCTTCTTCGTGTGCGTGTTTTTTTGTTTTTTTTTTTTTTTTACAGTATAAGATTAAAGCTAGATAATTTACATAGAAAATAGTGTTCACTAAAAATAAGAATACTAAAATAAATCAATATGATTATGAAAGTCTTCATTTCATATCTGCAGCAAGTCGAAGCGCATGCGGGTATGTTATTCGATTGTTATTCAATATGTTACTTGAATGTCGGGTCCAGGGAGGGGGGGATAGCTACCTGATAAGTATGCATGTACATTAGCGTCCATCACTAGCTTCTTGCCAAGCCCCTTATCTTCCAGCAGTGAGGAGCTTATCTGAAATATCCACCCTCATGGCGGGAAGAAAATTGCATCCCTAAAAATACCGCTGATATACCTGCCTGGTAAGTATCAATACCTCAAAATTTTCGAAATGGCGGGAAAAGTTATTGGATAAGAAATTCCCGGTGGTGAGCGATGGTAAGGCATTTATGGGTTGAATATAGAGCTTGAAATTTCGTTTTCTTGTATACAGGTCCCCCTGTTTCCTTTTAAATTCACTTTTCAAAACATGCATGGGAAACAATTTCATCCATTATATCAGCAATTACTTGGTGAGTCAACACGCCCCGCTATATCGCCTAACACTCAAGCAAACCAGATGTCACTGATATGCGGATTCGGGAGGGGGGGGGGGGGGGGGCTCGAGTGGGACGCGCCCTCTCCCAAATGACCAATTGCTCCCTAGCCCTAAATTCCGTCATGTCCGTAGATCTATACCATTTTTCCATTATGTCTTTTTTTTTAACAGTCGAACGGCGGGAAGGCCTGCCTATCTAGTCGCCGCCAGCCCTCCTTTTGTCAAATTATGGATCCATCCCTCTAAATTTCCAAAGATCAGTAAAAGTCGCCCCAAGTCATGCGATACTTATAAAAAGGGCATTTTTATATATAGAAAACACGTTCATTCATAAAGGAAACATGTCACATGCTATCCGTTTGACGTATGTCTAAAATCAACAAAAAGGCGCCTGTGTTTCGCTGTGGAAAAACCCGATATATGTTAATATCAAACAAGGTGTGTTTTTTTTTTCTTTTTTTATAAAATACAACATCAGAACGCTACCGGAAAGTGTCTTACAAACGAAAATAGAAAATTGGGAAAATATAGAAAGATCCTAATTTTTCATTTCGAATTCTTGGAATAAATGACTGAATAAAAATATCTTTACCGTGCACATTTATTGGAAACAAAAAGTATAAATTTAAACCAAAATATGGCGAAATAAAACGTATATAAGACATGTCGTTCTTCAAGATCGAGAGGCCGATGTACTTCTTTGAAAAAATCATCAACCCTGCTTTATTTTCAAAATATTTGCATCTAGAGTCGCTGTAGAAAACCAGATACTGATTAAAAAGTATCCTGAAGTTTCTTTTCATAAACAGTATGAACATATTACAAAAGTAATGTGTTGGCGGCCATTCCAAAATACATTACCATAATTTTCAGGCGCACACTCAGACTTTAGGTCAGTATTCATTCAGCCTTTCATCCTGATGACAAACAATGGATCTGTCATGGGTAGACAATGATTTCCTCAATGGTTACGGAACGTTTGATGATAATCGTCCGCAGAGTCGTTTGAATGACGATGATGAAGATGGAGATGTTTTGCCATTCGTGGTCAAGCTTTCCCTCGCTGCTATCGGCATTTGGAAATCGACTCCTCGGTCAGTGTCCACATCGCAACTTGATGAGGACGACGACGACGACGATGACGATGACGATGATGATGATGATGAACGGCAAAGCGAATCAGACATTGGAGGAACGGAATTATCTGATCTCACGGGGACGCATGAGAGTAACGAGAGTTTGGATGAGGACAATGCGAGCGAGACTGATTCCATGCCATTGATGTTTCAGTCCGCACGCGACATGATATCCAAATGTAAGTGTTTCCGTAAATGTTGTTTATTATTCCGTATAATAGATATTAATAGGCTGATTAAAAAGTGATACTTGAAGTTTCAATCATGCATATTCGTTGTGTTTATATATTCTTTTGACATGTTAGCAAAAAATACGTATCGGGGAGGCATACTGAATGGAGGGGGGGGGGGGTACACTAACGATCAATTTGGGACAAAAAAAGAGAAATAAGTAATAAAACTATAAGTGGAGATCTTGTTGTTGTCAGCTCTCCAACGGAATAAAATGCAGCGTTTGTGTCGTTTTGTTGGATTTTCGGGTCGTTAGAATATTTGTGAATTGCATTTCACTCCCTCCTAAAGTGCAATCTGCTCGCACATGTAGCATGAATGTATTCAGGATTTGAAAAGCCGGGGACCCCGAGAAGAATGGAAGTTTTTATTACTAAAAATATAATAAAATCTGACAATCAAATTAAAAGTTATGAATTTTCTGTGTCAATAAAATGGAGTTCTCTTTATTGAGACCCTTTAGAGATGCAAATGGACAACTCCCAACTCACTCTTTATATATATTACAATTTCAAGATGAATTCAATTGAAATTTTTAATAAAGGTTCACAAAGTTTCTTATGCGAAATAAATGCAGAATTGCAAAAAAAACCCTTTTCTTTGACTTCAGACAAAACAAAAATTAAGTTAGGCATACAGAATAAATGGGAAAAATATTCTTCATTACATCATAGATCCTGTCAAATTTGCCGACCTCAAGTATTCCCAGTAGCGTAAAGGATCACGACTATTGATTCTTTCAAAATGCATAACCTTTCAACAGATAATCCACTTTTGGTGATATTTTCAGCTTTTTTCTCATCCACTGAGAGCACAATAAAATTAAGAGATGGGCTCTCCTTTACGGATTTTGAAAGTTATTCCATCCAACATGTTTGGGAAAATTATGGTTAGCATGGCAACAATGACAAACACAAAACATTCATTTCTAGATCTTCTCCTTAACATCACAATACATATCAAATTTGATTTTGAAAATGTGGAAGAAATTCACAGTGAAGTTCTTTGAAAAAAAATATGAAATAACCATGATGATTTGCTTTTTTTTTCTGTGATAACTAAGTAACTAGATTATCATATTGCGATTGCTTTAATGACCAATCAACATTAGTGATTCCTATATACCCACTTCAAATTGAAAACATGTTCAAAGTGGTAGAACATAATGTATGTTGCTCCATCACGTGACTTTATTTATCCAATCACCAAATGGTATCTTGCTAAGTAATATATACTGATGATACATTCCAGCAACATTATTTCGTTCAGTGGCGGATATCGGATATCGGGATTTCCCATTTTGATTCAAGGTACTGGCGTTTACCTATCTGTGCACATTTGCTCATAATCTCAACACTTAAATCAAAACGAAATCATTGTGAGAGACAGATTATGCACAGTCTATAAAGCAGAGAATATACAAGCATTTGGGCTACGCTGGATGTATTGGAAATATAGTTGTTGTCTTAAAGGGGAACCAATCCCTGGAATTACAGGAAGTAAAATCAGATGAACAAGCTGTGAAAAAATTGAGGAGAGAAAAATCAGACTATCCGATCAAAAGTTATGAGTTTTCAAATTCTATACGATATGATGATCCCTACAGCTAATACAGATCCATGCGATCGGCAACATTGACGGAATATCCCTTACAAAAATGTCCTGTGGTAATGTCCCAATTTACCACAGGAACACTGTGGTATTGTGTGGTAAATTTGGACATACCACAGGACATTTTTGTAAGGGATGTGAAGTCATGTCAGACAACACCTCATTGACAGACAAGTCATCAAAAATCATGGATTTATGCTTGAGTATAACAAAGCTATATGGATTCTACAAGTACTTTGGAAAGAATCATGTTGAACCTTAGTCTAAATTTTGAAAAAATCCATTAAAAAAAATTGTAGATACAAAGTTAATGGAGAGTTATTGGCATATACGTCAAAGACTCTGCCAAAGTAAACGATTTTGTGACCCCCATCAGAATAAAAGATCGTGATATCATCAGTAATTTGAAATTTAATAATCTCTGAACCGATGGTCCAATTTTACTCAAATTTTCAGCTTCTTCATTTGATTTTTCTTCATAATTCCAGGTAAGGGGTTGGTTTCCCCTTAAACAGTCCCAATAAATTCACAAATTCGTTATGATGTATGCAAATATATTATCTGGAAACATGTATTTCCATATCTTTGCACCATCTTTACAGGGGTACAGCAGAGTTCTCGAAATGAAGTGGGATCAATCATCTACCTCCTGGCTCTAACAGTACTGCTTCTCACGGATATTGGCATCTACATTAAAAATTTCTGGGGTTTATCCAACGAACTTCTCTACTTGGTATCCTACGTTACTTTCATCCTGCAAATCCTCCTCGGTCCTATATATCTCCTGTTTAGTCGGCTTTCAACACTGCTGTCACGTCTTAATTCCATGGATAGGCTTACATATAGTGCTCCCTTCGACATTGATTATATAGTTCGTAGAGTCTGTGTTCTAACAACTTCCAAGAGTCAATGCATTTTTAAACCAATGTTTATGTTGACATTTATGAGTTGGCCCTTGGCTCAGGCCATATTGAGAGCCATCACATTTTTAGTGATCAAGCACGATTGTCATTATCATTATTTTGCTTTCAGCGACATTACGTGCGCATATGGGCTTATAGTCTATGGTTCTTTTTGGTATGTTGTCTATATAGAGCGCAAATCACTTGAGGAAGATCTCGATCGAACAGTGAGGGAGGTGAAACAAGCATCACGAACGAACAACATTGATGCTGCTCGTCGTGAAATACGGCGCGTACATTGCGACTACCACGCCTTGCGTGAGTTGATGGGAGTCTGGATGGCTATCACCATGGTAACGGCTACTTGGGGTCTTCTGACACGTCTGACGTGGGACTATGCCATCACAGAACAGATGGAGATATCCGACCCACATCGCAAAGACAGGCTCTACCTCGACGTAACCTTCTGGTTGCAAAAGCTCATGTTTCTCGTTCTCCCTTGCATCTCCCTGGGTGGTCTCAATCTGGAGTACTTATGGTAGAGTTTTTTTCACGTACTCGAGAGTGCTCGCTGCGCCATGCACCATGTCTTCTGGAAAGACGTTGTGAAGCATGCATCGTATATCAACCGCATCGGAAGTCCAGAGTTCAAATGGACCATTGTCTTTGCCCTGATCGGACCGTACCTTTCTCTACACTCTGAGATTGGTGACATCCAGAAACTAGACTTCTGGAACGGCCCATTTCCATGGAATTGCACACAGGATTGGAGCAGGGTAGAGGTTTCACTAAGTTACTAAAGACTTTATGAATGATTGATATCAGTTGTTGTGCTGAATGATCGATAATCTTACACATATTGCATTCTATAAAATACTCCAGTCTTTCTTTAAGTCATTCGTAACTTTAAGAACGATTTGCTGAAACACCGTCCAGGTCACAAACTGCTAAAAAAAACGTGTGGGTCTTATTTGTAATTTGTTTCACCCCACTTAGGACTCACTTTTCATGAAATTTAGTTCAACCAGACACATCATGTAACAATTGAAATCCCTCACGTTTGATGAATGATAAAAATTGTCTTTTACAACATGCATGATTAGTGCAGTTGGGTTATTCAAGAAATATTAACCCTTGAATATTAATGTATAACTATATATACATATAACAATTGTCCCAAAGCTTTTTCCATGTAGTTTAATTCAACTGCCATGATATTTATTTACCTTTTTATTCTTACATTTATATTTTGGTATAAATTCTTTGTCCACAATCTAAATGATCAAAAGGACTTTCGATTACAGTTTAAAAAATCTGGAGTTGACTTGATAAAAACATTTATCATTTCATCATTTACATCATGTATCAAATATTTCCATTTTTTAATGCAATGTGCAAAAAGGAGGATAAAGTCTTCTTGTTCGGTTGCCATAGAATATTACATTTACTATTATAGAGCTAATACAATAGACATGATTTATCTTGCTAATACGCATTCAAAAGCACATAAGGATGGAAAGTTACAGACATTTTTGTGATAAACACTCCATAAATGGTATCATTATTATTAACATTCTTGTATTAAACAAGGTAATGGAAATTGAGATGTAAATACAAATTTT
>BQKZ01012799.1:2010-13146 GCA_036244855.1 Temnopleurus reevesii | reverse complement strand
TTGCAGTTACTGCTTGGGAGGGACCCTGTTTTCTCATTAAATCAGTCAGAATTATGTTCTGAGACTGTAATACCATGTAAAGTAGTGTTGTAGGAAGCCAATAGGTTGAAAATCTCAATTTTGAAAAATTTGCACTTACTGCTCTTTTCCGTTGTAGGGCAGTACTGTCCCGTGACGTGACCCACTTTATTTTACGGAAATATATCGTGTTTGTCATTCAATAATATTGGATAATGGTTCAGTGTACAATTCCAGTGTATTAGATATATAGACTCTTCAAACTTTTCTTTCAGCGCCATGAGTGGGATTCGAATATAACACCCTCTGTTTGAAAGGCGACAGTAAGAAACACTATCATTATTCTTATTGCTACTATTCTTATGATCATTTTTATTATTATTACTATTATTATTATTATTATTATTATTACTACTACTATTATTATTATTGTTATTACTACTACTTCTACTACTACTACTACTACTACTACTACTACTACTACTACTACAACCACTATTACTATTATCATTATTATCATTATTATACTATCAACATAATCATTTATTTCGTTTACCTTGTGACAGTTTGCACATGACCACTCCTGAAATCGGTCACATGACGGATGCATTCATTGTAGAGATCTTTGCAAGTGGCATCCCCAGATGACTCAACTGAACAAAATTCAGATGCAAAAGAGAAATAAAATTCAATTTTTGTTTGATTTATTTTTCTGTTTCAATAGCATTTGTACTCTCTTTGAACATATTAGTAATTTGACAATATAAAAATAACACTTCCATAACATTAATGAAACATATATACTAATAACGCTTGATAAAAGTATCTGTATTATAGAAAAAGTTTAATTTTCAGACCATATTATAATGATATAAGCGAGGACATCTTTCAATCTCAGATTCATTTTATTTTTTTTTCGAATGTAGACCTAATGACATTTTTCATTATTCTAAAAAAATTATACATGCCAGTTAAAATTTGTTGTCCCCCTACCTTCCCTAAGCAGTCCAATCTTTGTGGATGATAATTATGATGTTATTAATCTGTATGTTTCGTTTTTCAAGAATTTGCTAATAAACACATGAATAGAAAAAACAACATATCATAAAAGTAATAGATATTTTATAAATAATGGTATGACTATCAGGAAATAACATGGAAAAGAAATCTTAAAAATGTTAATATTTGTGTTGTTTTAATGAAGAGCATATAACATGGGAAGATCGCAAACATATAAATTAAATTTACGTGCACAGGACGGAACGAAACTTCTGAAAATCTTCTGAAAATTTTTTCTGAAAAAAATGGTTTTATGAAATTACCGAAATCTTTAATCGATGGACCATTTTCAACCGCTATGATGAAACGCACGTGATCAGGTGGCATCGCTGATCGAAGTCGGAGCCGATGTTTCTCTTCATTGTTGACAAAATGAAGAAAAAAACGGGACAAAATAAAACAAGCACAGTGGTACACAAGAAAAAGGAAGAACAAATCCATCTTCCAGTAGTCCAGGGACCGGGGAACCGGGCTGTACCCCCATTTTCTTTGGATAATATACTTGCAAGCCTAATGCAAGTAGGTCAAATGTAGTCGCCCTCTATAAATAAAAAGAAATGTATTTAATACTGATCCTTTCTCGGTGCATATGGCCTTTGCTTAGATATAGCCTTTGCCTAGATAATACAGAGTTTCTCTTATGCTCACGCTAGTAAAATATATACTAATATAAACATTTTTAAATTTAAACATTTGAAATGTCCGTGAGGAAAAAAAACATAACCTTTTTTGCATAAGGATGCTTCTCCGTTGGTCAGTGCGAAACAAGGGGCCATTGCACGAAATAATCTTAGCTATCCTCTTCATGCTAAGGTGTCTTAAGTTCTTGTTCCACTCTCTTAAGATAGTCGTATCGACGCTAATGTCTATGTTACGAGGATGGCACAAGAAGTCAAGACGTCTTAGCAAGAAGAGGATAGCTAAAGGTGTGGTCACACCGGCCGAGCGGAGCTTTAGCGGTCCTTTAGCGGAAGGAATTGGGGATTTGATTTCGGCAACGCTCGTCACCGCTCACAAAGTGGGTAGAACAATTGATCTTTTTTGTAAAACGCTTACCTCCGCCCATCTAACACCGCTTTTTCTATAGCCTGGTTATATCGGATGGGCGGTGCTAAATAGCTGTCCTGGGCGGTGACAAGAATTCATCACCGCTCGTAACCGTTCACCTCCGTTTAACATAAGTTCGCCTCCGCTAAGTCAACGCAGGTTTCCGCTCGACCACCGCTTATGGTCCCTCCTACCGCTCTGAAAGTTTTGAGCTGCACAAAATATTGCGAGCGGACAAAGTTCATGGCCGCTCCAACACTGCCCTGCTACCGCTATACGGTGGTTGGTGGACGCTTGGATCCGCTAGGCCAACGCAGAAATCTGCATTGCTTCCCACTGAGACCCCAAACAACAAAGCAATCGCATATAGCGCAACGGAATTTTAATCACTTTGAAATTCTCTTGTGTGAATGCACTGTCGTGGCAGCTGGAATATTTCCCAGGTGCTACGCAGTGTACTTCACACAATGTAATTCAAAGAATAAAATTCCATTCAATCCTCGGATCCCTAACCAATGTACAGAATCCTCTTTTCAAAGACGGCCCAAAGTGGGACATGGCTTTTGGGTTAAATTTCCGGCGAACCAAAGCACGCATGTGCATGATGTCGTTCTGCGTTGACCGAGCGGATCCAAGCGGCCACAAACTTGCGTCTAGCGGTGCCTGGGCGGTGTTTTAGCGGTGGTGAACTTTGCCAGAGCGGAAATTGCCCTCTCCTTATCGCTCGCAATCTTTTGTGCGGCTCAAAACCTCTTGCATTTTGGAGCGAAACTAGGGACCATGACAGATTGGAGAGCTGATCCAGCGGTGCGCTAGTGGATGGCAACGTATGTTTAGCGATGGTGAACGGTTGCGAGCGGTAATGAATTTTTTTCTCCGCTAAAGGACCGCCAAGGCTCCGCTCGACCGGTGTGACCATACCTTTAGACCATTTCGAGCAATCGGCCCCTGTATGTGCATGGCTGACCTGAGCCGTTTTGTCTGACAGCCCGACAGGGGGCGCCAGGGGACGTTTATTTTCAGTAGGGTTGCCCACTCAGTGATCACAGCACTGTTTTTCACAGGGGCCCCCTCCCATGAAGGCATTACAAGAAAAAAAAAGGTTTTAGCTAAAATTTGATCACTCTCCTTAAGGAGCTGACAAGCAAAAATGTTCATCAGCTTAAATTGGGGTTCTTCTTGACCTGAAACTTTGCGCCCCTACCTCCGATTTCGAAATATATATTATTGCGTATTATTACAGTATGTTATCACGTACCTTCCTCGGGTGTGTGCTTGATTCCTAGCGCGGCATCGAAAACGGGAATGGTCGATGTCTGGGCCGCAGTTAAAGGTACGCACTGAGTAAAATGACAAGATAAGCATCATGATTATTCTATAATCACATATCAAATGAATATGGCTTTCCTAGCGCGGCATAAAAACCGGAATGGTCGATGTCTGGGCGGCCGTTAAAGGTATGCACTGAAAAAGCGAGAAGAACATCAAAATTATATTTAATTTAGATTTAACTTTGATGGCTTGAACGTATGATTCCTAGTGACTGTTATGCAAACCTTTCTAGCATAATTATTTAGAGACATGCTCCCGCTATCATCAGTGCAAAATGTCTTACTCCCTACCTTCCAGGGAAAAAGAAATAAATAAATAAGATGATGATAATAAGATAAATCAATTAATAGATACAATATTTTAACGCACGGAAAATTATTGACAAAAAACAAAATGATTCAGGTTTTTAATGAAGAGGCTGTATTTAATTGTATAATGGTATAAGGATTTTGAGTGCTTTTCACATTTTTCTACATACCTGTATAAGTTATTTTGCTTTATGATTCTGCTAGGATCGAGATCTCAGTTTCTTTCTAACTTCACATTTCTGCCTCTGTGCAAGTTCTTTAGTTTTCAATACCAGACGCGAATGATTTTGAGATGCATGGGGTCGGTAGCCTTGATAATATTTGATCGAAAATTATATGTGCACAGAAGAAAATGTTAATAAGGAAATAAAAAAAAGTAAAAGTACCATTAATGACAAACATGAAAATTCTAATATATCAATGAAATATCATTATGAATTACAATTGTATCAATTCTCCATTTTGTTTAGATCAAATTTGTTAATTTGACAAACTCATGTCACATACATTGTTCAGTTCTACAATCGTTTTGAAATTAAACAATTTCATTTTGTACAGTGCCTAAAATCATATGCTATCAATAGGTCGATATTTCAAGATGAATAAATCAGAACATTATCTTGAAAATGAATTCCATAAAATAAAAAAAATGCAACGAAGAGTCTACCCTAAAATAATATTTCTTCAACAGGAGCAGAAAAATCAGAAAAACAGAATAAATGAAATTTGAGGAAAATCGGACAACTTAGAGAGTTATGAATGTTTAAAGATTGAGACAAATTGGCAACTGATGACGTCACAGGTGCACAACTGACTTTATATCATATTCATATCAATATTATAAAATTTTATTTTTGCTCCAAAAATGTTATTTCCTCAAAATTATAACAATAGGATATCTTCATGATAGTGTAGATTCCATATTTGTATATTGACATACAAACTTTATATCTTTCTGTAGAAATGATGAAATTTGCACCATAAGTGTAATGATAATTCTGGTTAGATGTGCACCCATGATGTCATCAAATTGGCAACATGTCTGAAAATTCTCACTGATTTGCTCATTTTTTAAAATCCTTAAAAATTTTTTACTTTTTTTTTTATTACTTGTCCAATTTTCATCGATTTTTTTCTGCTCTCCAAGTTTTTCTCCTTCTCTTAAACAAATTATAATTTTGGGGTAGACTCTTTTTTTTAAAACTTATCCTTACACTGATCGGCTCATCGTTGACACCCTCAAATACGATGCCTTTCAGATTTTTCTTATGGAATGGTGGTGTATCCCAGCTGTAAAGGAGGGAAGGGGGGGGGGGACAAATGATTTACACATTAATAATAATAATAATAATAATAATAATAATGAACGGCTTTTATATAGCGCTTATCAACTCTTTATGCTTTGCATATAATTATATTAAAAACGTTACTCACACCGTCGAAGTAATTAAGTCATGTACTTTAATCAGCGGTTGGAAGGTAATTGCATTGAGTATTATACAAAACAAAAATAAGAAGAAAAAGAACAGACAGAATGAACCAGGCCCGTAAGCAGGAAGGGGGGGGGGGGGTGCGCCCAAAAATTCCGCTTAAAGAAATGATTATTGACTTTAATGAATTCCTTATGTAAAAATGAAGACATTTTGGCTTTAATTTTTTTTTCGTTTTTCAGTTCGCTGGCGGTCCACAGGAGGTCCACTTTGTTTAAGTTCGCACCCCTCCCCTTGCAATTCCCACACAGCTATCCTATACACTTTTTGAAAGGAGATAAATATGAAGAAAAACTTATTTCACCCATTGACAAAAGGCTTTACTTTGTGGTAGAAATGTTCAGGGTCACATCCGCCTTCCACTGTAAGAATGGACAAAAAAGTTACAAATAGATTATAAATAGATAAAGCATATTTCAGGCGAAACATATAATAATTGGATGGTAGTTATACAAATTAAATGAATTCCTGTAATTAATATAACTATGACGTACAATGTTCAAATTTGGAGGAACACTGAACTTTTGAAAATTATTTTTTTTAATGCCAAACCTAAAGAAGGCGTTTCCTTACAGCATGTACAGGGTTTAAGCATTGGGAACGTTCAGCTTATGAACCGACACTTATTCAAAAAGCCTCTTCTGAGGTCCCAGTAGTCCGTAAATGTTAACTATAATGTCGATACAAATTTTATGCAAATTCTCATCATGAAAAATATATGTATTTCTTAAAACCTCGGATGTCCGGAAATATCCTCCAATTTTGCTTTGGAGCCAGAATATTGCGGGTTATCAAATTTTGTTTGGAATCTGTGAGGTGTATTACATAGTTTGAAAATCCCTCTTCAAAAATATGCTAATTTCCCAATTTCATGGATTACTTATACTGGCTCAAAACGGGCAAAATGTATAATGAGATTAAGTTACTGACACTCCAGTAAAAATCCATGTGGATTATGAAAATGTTTTTTTTTCTTCCGATATATTAGCTCTACATTTTAAAACTTTCACCATTCTCTGAGTCGAACACTGAGCTACGACAGACAAAAGTGAAGCTGAAATCGGATTCAGTTACTCTTTGCGTTTTATTTTGTCTGCTGTAATTTCTAACGCCAAGATAGCTGTTAAAATAATTCAATGAAATTTCAATCCGAAAGAACAGAATAGGGGTACTCCATATACCATCAGAAAGGAGCAACATACGAGAGCAATCTTTAAAAGAAAGTTACTTCTGACAGTTTGCAGTCCATCCTTAAGTTTTGCCAAACAGTTGTTTAGTTTCTTCAGATGGGCGGCAACGTCAACAGCATTTCCTTCTAGCACCGCCTAAGGGATTGGGAGTTAGAGAGAGTGAGAAAGAGAGATGAAGAGAGAAAGATAGAGAGAAGGGGTGATAGAAATAAAGAGAGATAGAAAGAGAGAGAGAGAGAGAGAGAGAGAGAGAGAGAGAGAGAGAGAGGGAGAGAATTGGGAGGGGGAGGGAGGAATGGGGTGAGGGAAGAGAAATAAAAAAGGAAGTGATGATTGTGTGATAAAGTGATACAATTGATAATAATACAAATCATTTCTATAGCGCTAAAAAGTATCATAGCGCTTCACAATTGAACACAACAAAAATGAAAACAATTATATTACTGTGGGAAAAGAGGTTCGAACCTTTTACCTTCTGAACGTGGGTCACGGCAAACAACCCCTCAGCAGCTAAGAATTCGTAGGGTATCACCGACGTCATAAAGTAACTCTCCTTCTCTCCGCCATTTAAAATGAAAATTGTTTCCACGTTCCTACATGTAAAATAAAAACCTTTTAGTGAAATTAAGAATAGATTTTTGAACGATAAATCGGGATTATCAACAAGCTTCATTATCATATAACATATTGACATCGTCATATTAACCACAACAGCAAATGATGGACAAGGGAAATTTCTGTTTGCGTAATTTTTTTTTGTTTTTGTTTTGTTGATACCCTGGAGAAGGAGGCGGATTATGAGGAGGAAAAGAAGGAGGAGGAGGAGATGAAAAAGAAGAAAAAAGAGGAGGAGTAGGAGGAAAAGGAGAAGAAGAAGAAGAAGAAAAAGAAGGAGGAAGGGGATGATTATGGTAAAAACAAAAAGAAAAGGAGAAGGAGGAGAAGGAAAAGAAGAAGGAGAAGAGGAATAATGGAAGAAGGAGAGTAAGGGGAACAAACATGCAGAAGAAGGAGATGAAAGAAAAGGAGAAGACAGTGGAAAGGGGGTCAATGAGAAGAAGGAGGAGATAAAGAAGGAGAGGAAAAAAGGAGAAGGTGGAGGGAGGAGAGGAGGAAAAGGAAATAACATAAATATGTGACAATTTGCTATACTTTGGTTGAATGGGTCCTTGAGGGTCCTTCAGTTTCCAGTTACACAGCAAGGAGGTGTGGTACATGGGGCTTGGCGGGTAGTTGAGCTTATCGGACACACCCTTCAGTGGAACCGCTACCTGGCGGGGGAGAATCTGAAGGAAAAATAAAAAAAATAAAGGTATAGCTTAGTAATCGTCAGGATGCAGGAATGGATGTAAAACGAGCACTGTTGGCCCGTTCACAATTTGGTTTACATGCATAAACATGAATGTGTATGAAATTAGGGAAAGAGTTTTCAATGTATTATGGCTTATTTTAGTTTGAAAGTGCGAATCAACCGCTATTCATACGGAGCGCTAGAGGAATGGACCACCAGTGGACATGGGTCAAGGCGATTGGAGTATATGAAGGTATTATGTGTTGTGTGTTGAAGTGAATTAATTTACACTCAGTTTGCGATAATTAACAAATTTGTAATGTCGATTTTATTCAAACCAACT
The DNA here is from genome assembly GCA_036244855.1 of Temnopleurus reevesii. Taxonomy (NCBI): domain Eukaryota; kingdom Metazoa; phylum Echinodermata; class Echinoidea; order Temnopleuroida; family Temnopleuridae; genus Temnopleurus; species Temnopleurus reevesii. The sequence goes on along the minus strand of BQKZ01012799.1, from coordinate 5,068 downwards.
ATGAACATGCTCAAAAGTGTTTTTAATTCAATAGCTGTGTCTCGATACAATAGCCCATTACGTTTGATACCTTGAAGTACATAATTTGGACTTCATTTGACACGCCATTTAAAAACATGGGTTGGGATAAATATTTATTTTAGTTTCAAAAGATTAAATATATCACGCTTCTTGACCCTCTTCTTCTTCTTACCTCTGGTACTCCTTCGGGTACATCTACCCAAATGTAACACTGAGCTATTCCAGTTAGAATACAATGAGCTAGCCTCAGAAGTCTGACGTCATCTCCGAGATGGGCGTGATCTAATAATGGAAGCTGTCAAAATAATTGATCAATTTTTTATTAGATCATCAGAGCTTTGAAAATCTTGAGGAAAGTAACAATATGAAAAGATGAAAAGAAAGAGTGAGGGCAAGGGATGGAAGTGAGGGTGAATCGCTTTGTATCCTCTGGAAAAAGCGCTAAAGTATATAGATTTAAGTATCAATATCATTATTATTATTATTATTATTATTATCATTATTATTACTATTATTATTATTACCATTGTTATTATTATTATTATTATTACCATTATCATTAAAATTATCATCATTATTATTATTATATCAATTTCTTAAAATTACATTCGGGTATGATAATTCAACGACACTCCAAGTCTGAAGAGTATCCGAAACGCATCGACGCATCATTATAGTTTACATTAATATTACAATCACTTTCGTGGAACAAATATCTGAAATATGAACAGTTAAAATTGCATTGATAAAAACTATAAGACACATTACATTGAGACAAAGAAACTCTAATAGCTTTGATACTTTTTAGAAGCACAAATGAAGCATAATACGGTAGTCGGAGAGGGAAAAACAGAATGTTTAAACAGAAAATGAAAAGAAAAAAAAGAAAGAAAAACAATAAAGAGAAAGATGGGAAGTAGCATAATATGAAGAAACAAAATAATTAATGAGGAAAAATCAGGACGGAAGAGACAAGACGAAAAAAGGCAACAACAATAAGGCTTGGGACAAGAATCAGTAGTCAACAAACATGGCAAATTAAATAATAATGAAGTTTAAAGATATATATCACGATAAAGCCTATTTCTATGAAATTAAGTCGAAATCCAATTAAATGGTCTTTTATAATGCTCTTGACATCGGGACCCACTCGCAATTGTGATGCCCGCAAAATTGGATACGTGACGTATTGATCTTTTGTCCCATGTCACACTTAATTTTACGCAAACAGTGTATATCGTGCTTAGAAGAAACAAAAGAGAAATAAGGAAGTACTGAGACACAAGAGACAAGATGAACAAACAAAAACAACAACAATGGTATCACTTAATTGGATAAATAATTATGTACACACTAAGAAATTAGGGTACAGTTAGGGTCCAAAATCACACAAAGTCACTAATTTGAACCCCGGCATCCCGCCGGCATCCTCATTATACCCTATGAGGTTCAAAATTAATCCCATGTGATGAAAGCTGGTACGAAGGGCACAACGTTGTACCCTCCCGATTTGAAACTAGTGCAGAATGCAGACCCCACTCTCTATACGTGATCGGAAATGAATGCTGATTTTGTTCTTATTTTACCTTTAGGAACTCTATTTCATACGTAATAGATTTAATTTATTACTATGTTTTTTATTCCGTTGATCCTTACAAGATTCGGAAGAAAAAAAAAACATTAATACATCGATGTTTTGAATAAAGTTTATAAATAGCAGACTAGAAAAGGAACACGTCTTAACCAATGGCGAGCGAGCGAGGCGACAGTGGCTGACCAATCAGGTGGCACTATTTCACGAACAAAGAGGGTCGGTATCGAGGGTCGATATCGAGGGTCGATATTGACTGAGGCGCCGTGGCGTGCGCCTGAAATCCATCTGTTCGGGACAGTCATATAGACTTGGGTTCGTTCCTGCCTGTGGGTTCGAAACCAGGTCGCATACCGTCTTTCGGGTGGAGACGTAAATATGGCGACCCTCTTTCTCTCTTCTTCTTCGGGCGTAAATTTTCAGAATTTAATGATACACGCCTCTAAACTACATCCTTTCCTTTTCTTTTTTGCCAAACGCCAAAGATCTCATTTTGTACCCTAATATTTGGTACAATTTTGCATCCCTGGGGTACAATTGTGTTCCAATAGGGTACAAACTTGTACCCTTGGTTGGGGTACAAAATTGCACCTCGCATTTAGGGTTCAAACTTTTACCCCATAGGGTTCACCCGGTGTTACATGGGATTATACCCCTAGGGGTGCAAAGTTGTACCCTAATTTCTTAGTGTGTATCAACAAACATGACAAATAATTAAAAATGAAATACTAAAGTTTAAAGATATATAACACTATACATGATCTATTTATATAATCAATATAATTAAGTCAAACGCCGATTCAATTTTATTTTAAATTAAAAATGCCATCAAAATTGGAACCTGCTTGCGATTGTGATATCCGTAAAATTAAATACATGACGTATGGATCCATTGTCCCATGACACACTTGATTTTACAGAAATAGTTTCATATCGTGGCTAGAAGAAACAAAAGAGAAATGAGGAATACATGAAACAGAAGAGACAAGACGAACAAAAAGAACAACAAGAACGATGATACTGCTTGATTTGAAAAAAAAATAATAGCGTATCAACAAACATGAGAAGTAAACAAGACTAAAAGCAAATAAAGTTTGATACCTCTTTGATCTTTTCTCTTATCGTCTTGTTGTGGACATAGTCTTGGACATTGACAGTAAAGGTCATCCAGGGGTCATAATACGCCGGAAGTTCATTCTAGATAAAGATAGAAAATGATAAATATTTGTCTGTAAACGAGGTCACGGACGGGAGATTTCCATTTGATAGCGGACAGTCAATAGCCGCAAAGCTATACATATTTGTATATAATCAAGGTTGCAAAAGTTGAGTTATTATTAGAGTTATATACAAGATTCAGATCCAGTGTGGCCTCTGCTTAGCTGACAATTAAGCAAGCAAAAAAAAAATCTGTTTAATGCCTGCCCCCCCCCCCTGACATTAGCC
>BQKZ01012797.1:0-13034 GCA_036244855.1 Temnopleurus reevesii | reverse complement strand
CACCATTTGTTGCTGGAGACAGAGAGAGTTTTTAAAATGAAAATAATCACTAAAATTACAACAAATTCTTAAAATGGCAATACAGACATCATTTAATAATCACTATTTTCCCCGCACGTTGGCAACTTTTAACCTTTTAACAGGCTTTGACGAAGAAAATTGATTATCATGGTAACATAGGCTATAATTTACTAAGTTGGAACGCTCTAAAAGGATAATGTAAAATATTAGTGTTACTAGTTTAGGTATAAGGAATAGTAATTGACTTTGTTGAAAGACAGTTCCTGTCCTGAATGGGTTTAATAACCAACTTTTTTTTCTTCCTCTTCTCCAAGAGTAGATTATTATTACAACTTCATCGAGCGGGAATGATACATGTACAAACATTAGCTAGCCGCAGGCGACACATCGTTTTGATACTGTTGGCTATCTTGCGTAATATATTATCTCGCAGCAATTTGTGATTGATGGACCATTCTATTTCGAATTATGGGGAACATTAACAAATGATATCACCCCAATCAACAGTGATTGAATACAAATATATATCTAAAAATAGAGTGATGTAAAATGTAGTTCATTAGCTTCTTTTAGTCACTAGACAAAAAATCCATGTTAAAAGGTTACAAAAGCATAATTGTCTGGTTGATATGTATAAAATACAAATTTTCTCTACCCCCTCGTATTGAATGAATCAGTCCTCTGTGCAACATGTAAACAGACAACAGGTTGAAGGTTTGAGCTCCCGGTACGGATTCTCATCAAATGCCAGGCGGCTCGTCTCGGGTACTTTATTGTGCAAGTTATGGACCAGAAAGCCTCGTAAAATGGGTCTACTTTCAGATTCCTAGAGAGTAATAGAGTTTGAGGTAATTCATATTTTACTTGTGTTCCAACATTTATACTTCTACACTTTTTAGAATGGAGGGCTAATCTAGATAAAACGGCAAAATCGTGAAATGTTCAGCCACCTCTTCAGAGTCAGACTTCGCTCAGTCCCTCGCGCGTCTTTTTTTTTTGTACCGGTACTATGATGGAAGTCTATAGGCACGCACCTTATTTCTGAGCAAATATAGAACAGTAAAATATATTATTCAGTCACTGAATCTGGTATCATTCGAAGGAGAATATTCTGAGGATCATGAAGATATAAATATTGAACAGAAAAAAGCATAAAAATCGTCCACGAGGAACAGTTTCCGAACAACGTCTTTCAAACTGTAGTGGTTTTTGGAACACATTTAAATAAAGGCACGCACTGCTCTTTTGCCGATCAAATAAACGATAATTATCAACTTTTATTGCTATATTTTCTACTTCCTAATGTCATAAAAATTCTAGATATTAATATGAAATAGTATAGAATCATTGGTATTAAAGAAATCAACGATTTTGTGCCCAATTCTTGACTGCATTAGCAAAAAATTACGTTCGCAAAAGCTTCCTTGGTCCCATGCATAGACAAGCAACAGAGTTTTTCTAGCGCGTATTTGCCATAGATAAAACGCGCATTTTGAATGTGTGCCTTTTTATTACGCGTGTCTTTATATGAGCGGACCATACAAAGTCTATGGTCTATGGAAATCTGAGGTTTGAGGGGTTTGAATGCCGATAAAACAGTGTGCGGCTAGCCAAAATCTAACATTAAAGAACAGTTGCCGGTGCTAATAGTAATGCATTTGCGTATCCAGTGATGCACCATCATGTTCGGCAAGAGAATGTCTCGTCCCTTCAATCATGTGTACACCGGCGGCAGTGCAGGCTTGATACAAAGACAAGTAACGAAAGTGCATTAGCGCCCAGTTGCCACACATTGCAAAAAACTTCAAGCTATGATGACTTTTCCGTTGTTATCATTGCAGTTACTTTATTTTAATCCATCGATGCTGGTAGGACTGAGCTGAGCCTGTTCATTGATCAAAAGTGTATCCTCTGCATCGAAATCATTCAAATCTGAAAAAAAAGTATCCTCGGCGTCAAAACATTCAAACATATTTGATACACTACGGCAGCTTGTGTGTGTAGAGAGGGTGGAAAATTTGTTGTCATTATTTCATGATGAAATGTAAATTGCAACTGCCATGACAACGGTGTGGAATACATAAATAATCATCAACGATCCAACGGGATTTACCATTCATAATTTCAAGTTTTATGCAATGCAGGGCCCAGGTGATAAACAGCCGAATACTTGTAATAAAATTGTAGAAATTATATTCAATTCCTTGTGCACACGCAGATCTTGTTTGAATGACGCCTCAGAATGGATCGAGAGCCTGGTCATCTCCCCTTTGCTGTCAAAGACAAGGTGTCATCTCTAATCTGGATCAAAGTCGTCGCTGCTGGTAATGCAGGAGTTGGGAAAACATGCATCATCAAACACTTTTGTGAGGACAAGGTAAGTTGGTGTTATAAGAAGAGTTTACAGGAGCTGGAAGATTTTGTGAGCAGAACAAAAAAATAAATCGGACAATTAAGTAACCATCATTTTTTTTATATTTGTAGTGCAAATTCATCTTTTCTACATAAAAACACAAAGTTTGTACTCATGTAAACATGCAAAAAGGGGATCTTCATATCTATCATGAAGACAGTCTATAGTCATATTTTTGTGGAAAAAGTAAACTATTTTAATGAAGAAAACTAGATCTTGCATGGTGTTGTTAACATTGGTATGAATATAATAAATGATCAATTGTGCATCTATGACATCATCAGTTATCAATTTGTCTAGATATTTAGGTATTAATAACATTTTTAAAATTATTTTTTCAAATTTTCTCAATTTTTTTTGCTATCGATATAGCTCAGCAAAGAAGATATGCTCCTACATGTAGTGTGAGGTTTATAGTGATAAAAATAATCAAAGAATTCTGACTTGCACACTGACCTGGAGGTCATTTCATGAAACTTTGTCAGCTACAAAATTAGTCAGCAGAGAGAAATCCAGTGAAATCCTTGATTTTGATTGGCTTAAAACCACTGCTGCTGACTGTTGTTATGGCAACTGTCGGAAAATTCGCTCTTGTCGCACTTACTAATTTTTATGAAATGGCCCCCTGTACTCTGAACTTCACTTCATAGTTGGAATTTATTAATTTCTAAAGAATTTCTGAACTGCACTGAGAAACTGTTATAACTTTGAAAGATTATATGCATCCCATATTTGTTTTGTGTACTAAAACAACTTTGTTTCTTTCATACAGTTCTCTCATGGTTATCAACCAACAGTTGGAGTGGACTATGGCTTCAAAATACAGAATATATCCAATGTTGATTGTAAGTGATTTTTTTTTTATTAGTTATAATATGGTTTGCTGGCCAAGAAGAATGTTTTGCTCCCAGAGGAGGATTCTCTAAAACGTTGAACCCACTATTATCTGTTATCATGTTTTAAGAATTACGAGAAAAAAAGAATCCTTTAAATTGTAAAACATTTTTTTGTGCAATTAGTACAGGCCTAAACTATAAGTTACAACACAGGCATCGCTGTCTTTCCCCTTCAGCAGATTTCCTTTACAATCCATAAATGCTAACCCCTCAAGATGATTTTGATGTTTTTATATCGCCAAAATTTTTGGCTTTTGATTGATGTTCATCATTCTGGGAAATGCTCCCATATATTTGTGTAGCCAATGACAAGCTCCAAGCGACATGGGCAGGACTGACCAACCACATGCATAGTTTAGAATAAAGATTATGTTGAAACATGGAGTCTATGCTTATCATTATGCTGGTATATGTCAAGTGTGCATGAGTTATAGGCAAGTTCATAATATTGCTATATTAGAGTTAAAAATACAAGCCAAGAAAGTAATCTGAGTAAGTAATAAGCCTTATTGTCCTCTCTTTTCTTTCACAGTGCGGGTGCATCTTTGGGATCTATCGGGTCATTCCGACTATCAGGAGGTCAGGAACGAACTATTCAGCGACACCCAGGCTTGTTTCCTTGTCTTTGATGTTACTAACCGACACTCCTTTGATAATCTGGAGTTCTGGTTGAAAGAGTTGAACCGATTCTGCTTATCTCCGAGTCATGTGGTGGTTGTAGGTAACAAGGTTAGTTTCTTCAAAGGCAATGGCAAACGTAAAGGATTTTGATCAAATTTGTCTGGTTCAGGTAGTGACTACAGTGTAAGCCTTTGGCTTTACGTAAATGAAATACAGTCAAACCTCGTTATAAAGAGCACTTATATCACGAGCTCTCGTTATAACAAGGTCATTTTTCTGGTCCCATCTCTTTGTATTTTATTGTATTTTGGCCCTGATATTACATGGTTTCAATATAAAGAGGTAATTTCTCTGGTCCCAACGACCTTGTTATAATGAGGTCAGACTGTAAGCTCATTTTTCCTTTATGGTAGAATGTTAATACTTGCAAAGAACTTTGATTTAGAAAATAAGTGACAGGGATGGTGATAGATGTTAAAAACAATACACAAGAAGACTTTTGTTGATCAAGTAAGTTTAACACAGTAGTTCGAAACTGGTTAAATGCCTGATGAGTTTAGTCACCATGTGCTTTTCCATCCCAGCCATCACAGGAAATAGAACATGGGACAGTGTAATATTTTAAGTACTGATTACCCCCGTTTGCTGATCATTTATGTACAAAGATAGAATCCAATAATTTCTAAACAACTCAAATATAACAGATGAGTAGTGAGACCTAAATATTCATTGGTTTTCAGAACACTTTGTGCACTACTAGTATTCCTTGATGATGCCCTTCATCAGACTTGTTCAATATCCAGAGTAAAATTCAAGATTTTTTTTTACATTTGAGTTTGCACGAAGTGATGGAAACTAATGGAAACTGTGTCATGAAATTATCCTGAACGACTTTTATTGAAACTTGCTCTTCAATAATTAGCATGAATTTCTATGATACATATGTACCCTTTGAATTATGGCTATGTCTGGATTTCCTCGTCTTTAAAATGGAACAAAACATCTTGGCTGCTTTCACTTTGTGAAAACACAGGCAATTTATCAAAGCTTTACTTGGGCTTTAATAAGCTTTTTTAAATTATCAAATTTTAATCAAACTGGTTAATTTTTTAAAATAATTTCAGATTGACATCAAGGCTAAGCGAGTTGTGCAGGCCGATGAGGCAATGAAATGGGCTGCTGGAAAGAAGGTCAAGTGAGTATGATAAACGAATTCGTAGCTAAATTTAATGCTCTTTAAAGGACCAGAAATTTTTTTTTGACCTAGAAAATATTTGGCATGTGAGAATAATTTTTTTCATTTACCTGAAATGTTTCATGAATTGAATTGGTCTTTTGTCTTATTCTTTTTTTTATAACTGACAATTAAGAGAGGTTAATTGAGAGGTGATTAATCTTTAAGAGTAGATAAGCTAATGCATTGGCCAACAGTAGTATAGAAAGTCAATATTTTCAATGCAAAATAGACCTATTTTTTTCAAGTAATCAATTTATGAAAGTTGTATCTCTTTCACAAATGGAGGGATAAATTGTAGCGTTGTCAATGTAGATGAGATAAATTGATTGAATTTGCTGTAAAATAATTACTACCTTACACATTATATAGACCTAGACACAAAACCTCCAGTATTTTCTAGCCAGCCTAGACAATAAATCAGTAATATAGAAATGAACCAGAAAATATGGGTGTTGCTGCAAAGTTGCAATTGATCGCAAGTTACGTTTTGTCAAAATGCACCCATCAAGTCCATTGTTTCATGGGCATCTGGTGTAAAGCAATTGCAACTAATTTGCAGTTGATTTGCAATCAAATGGAATTTTGTAGCAAGACCCCCAATATAAAGTCAGCTCTTCACCGGCTAAACAATTTAGCTGAGTTTGAATGGGATTTTATTTTAGTATGAGTTAGTCAAAAGAGAATAGTACAGGTACAGAAAGAGAGATCTATTGTACTTAAATGACTAGAGCCATGTGAATGGCTATATAGATAGTCATTTAGAAATATGGACATCCTAGATGCAGGGATGCCAACCTAAAACCGTATTCTCTGTATTTTACGTTTGGATGAGGGGTACCTCACTCAATGGATACAGGTAATACTTCACCATAATGAAATATCACCGTGCATCCACCTGTCATCCTGAAAGCTTTTATTATTAATGTTACTTTTAGTATAAAACGAGGTACATTTTTTCGCTCAATTTTACAGGTGTGTCACCAAGAACCTAAAGCATTTGTCTGGGATGGATCATGAATAGTCAATACCAGTAGACAATAATATTATGCTCTCCATAGGAAAGGGGCGATCGTTTTAGTATGATGGTGTTCTGTATTCATAAACATCTATATGTCTTAGTACCACATTATGAAGTAAAAGAGGATAGAAAAATTGAAGAGTACGGTTTTTGGTTGGTATGTCTGTAGATGAACATCTTGGGTAAATAATTATCATCATTATACCGAACCCCTAGTGAAAATGTGTCTTTACTTTGTTTCCTACCATTGACAGGTATTACGAGACTTCAGCATTCAATGGTGATGGAATCTCAAGAATGTTCACTGAAATTCTCCAAGAGGTGATGACAAAATCCAGCCAAGGAGCAAGGTGACGAATGGCATGACACATTTGAATATAATATATTTTTGTTATTTATTGCATGGTTAATTTTTGGAAAATTTTGGCATTTTTACAGGAAATTACTTCTGTGTAACTTGTAAGTCAATATTTTCATGATTTTGGACCCCTTTGACACATTGGAGTGTTGTTATTTTTAACGTTTTTAAAAGTGTTCGTTCATAAATGAAATATGCATCAGATAGAGTGGAAATGTTCGCAAGGCCCAAACCGTGAAATTAGCGAAAATAAAACCACCGCAAAATGTTTAGCTTATATAGTATTTCATACAGCATTGTAACCATCAAACTGTATTGAAAGGAGATTTATTGTTAGCAAAAAAGGTAATAACATGAAGGTTCTGGGATCTGACTCATTAAGGATTCTAGCAGTTTCCAGATTTGAAATGTGTTTATCACGAGTGGAAAATTGATATGAAGAGATCGGATATAACAAAATATCTGCTATGAAGAGGTAAAAATATGGTCCTAGCTTTTTATAACTTATTGTTTTTAAACTCTGCTAGAAAGAAATTACTGATTAGCAAAGTATTTTTTATCATTTTCACTAAGAACATAAATGACAGAAAAGTGGACCCCTCCAAAAACGAGGAAATAATATATTCATAACTCTTCATAATGGAAGAAATAATCAGATGAATATGCAAGCAACATCAGCTGTACAAATGTAGATGGACGGATGTAATTTAGATAGTAGGGCAATTTTGTTCCGATATTATTTGTTTTATGTTTATAACATGGACCAACCATTTGTATGACTAACACAGTTCTGAGGATATATATTTTTTTTATAGTCACTGTTGCTGCATGATGTCACATGACTAATAGATACATTGTAATGTGATCTAACTCCATATGACCAAAGAATTTACCCTTCTGTATCAGAGCAGGCATGCATCTTGAGAGCGTTGATCCTAGGGATTCATATTGCCAAATAGGATTTTAATTTGAGCCGATCAGCCCCTGAAAATGCCAATGTGAGCATTGTGTGCCATTTTTTGATACCTGCATTTATGTGTTTTTCAAATGCTACGCATGCCAGGATATCTTCATAATACACCAAGTGATTTTTAGTGTTTGCACTAAATATGTGTTTACACTAAAAATCACTTCCGTTCTCGAAACGTATCCCATCATGCTTTCTTATATATGAACAACCGTAAAGGCACATGTTACTGAGAATACCCACTTGATATACAATGTACAGTGTTGGAATTGTAGGCCGAGTACTCAATTAGACTCACTGTTGCTCTCATGAAACATTGGCAATGGTCAGCTGCCATTGTCCTTATTTATCTTGAAAGTCCCTTAATACAAGACACATGAAGAATGTGGTTAGACAAAGTATTTGCTCCATACGCTAAATTAAAGCCAGGGTGATAGTAATGCAAGAAACACCTTGAGCACTCAGCAGAGTGGATAAGCAAATTATTTGTATCATTTATGGGATTGAAGATGAAGTCCCAATTACAAAATGGATCATATCGATGAGGAATAAGTCCAGAAGTTGATCATATTCAAATTGAATTTTTGGATGATGCCTTTATTTTGTATAATTAGGATGTACATGTAGATGGCATACATGTATGTACATATGAGTTAGAGAAGTAATCTATATTGAGGTATTTTTAAAAACCAGGATTGAATATTTATCTATTTATTCTGTAGAGATCTTAGATTTTTTTCAATCATGAATCCTTTTTACTTCTAATCACTAACGGTGATCAGAAAATCTATGCAAGGATTTTATAATAGGCTTAATGTAAATACACATTTTACAACATGATCATTCGATTTTCATTACTACCAAGACAATAATTATGTTGTTAGAAGTGGAAACAAATGAAATGAAAGTTCATCATCAAATGACAAGATTCATCTTCTGTCTCTTACTGATACACCTTTATGGTGTTACTTCGGTCCTTGAAATGCTTTTCCAAAGATATGTGTGTGTGTGTGTGTGTACAATATACATTGTAATTTTCTATTTTCATATGAACATGAAACTCAAATAAATATAATTTACAGTTAATTCTAAATGTCTCTATGTATTATTTATTTTCATTAAATCAAACATCTCAAATTACTACATCCTTGATTCTTTTTCCATTAAGAAATGAATACAACAAATGATAACAGAAATAATGATAAAAAGAAATGGAGGGTAATTGTAAAATCACACCTTCAATACTTCATAAAAATAACTTGACTAATATAACATTCATCATTAACAGATCCAGAGAAGGGTTTTCTAGAAGGAAAATGTTAAGAAATATAGAAAGCCTTAGCTTACACAAATAGTTCTGAATTATTTACATGCATAAAAGTAAAAGTTTAGTAAATGTGCATGAAAGAAATCTTTACCTTTATATATTTTCAACCAAGGAGTAATATAAATTTTCATGAGTATATGTGTATATATGTATCTATATTTACACTTATCTATTATTATATATGAATAAATGATACACAAATGATCAAGTGACTGTGCTCTGATAAAATATTTAAAGCAAAAATGAGAAGTAGAATGTGAAGTGAAGACATGCATGTAGTCCTTGGGAAATGGGGTATCACCTCCAAATCTGAAAAGAAGAAAGTCTCGCTTCTCCTCAGAAGTCCTGACACGAGACGTGTCTTGTTTTCTTATTTGTAGGTTATATTCCATTTCTGTGTCTTGCTGTCTTCCCTTTGTGTTCTAATTCTACTAATTTTTATTTTATATTTATAATACAATACAAACTATTTTTTAAAAAATAAAGCCGGTCAAAGGACAATAGATCCATTTGCCATGAATTGAAATATACAGATGCATCAATCACAAGCTGGTTCTGATTTGAATAGCATTACAAAGGATCAATTGAATTGGTGTTCAACTTAATTTTACGGAAATGGTTTGTATCGTGTTAAATACGATATAAATGGTAGACTCATATGAAAAATTAAAAAAGGTAAATTGCTTGAGAACAAAAAGGATTCGTTAATGTAACAAAATCTACACCTTACAAATATAAATATTGCCAGAGGAATGAAATATACAAAAGCCAAATAAAATATTACTAAGAATAAATATGTACATACAGTAAAATATATCTCCGAAACATGTGTACTGCTAAAGATTTAAGGCAGAAAGAAAAAAGAAATAGATTTGAAAAAAAAATACATGACATACAAACAATAAGATTATAAACGCAAAACTTTGCAAAATGATGGAACAAAATACTAAACACAAAATAAACTAGATGAAACATGCACGAAAGAAAAAAAAAGAATACATTTTCCCCAAATTATATCCATTAAAAGATTAAAGAAATGCAGAAAAAGTGAAAATTCGTTGAAATGAAACTAAAGGTATGTGATATTTTGGTAAAACTGTACAATAGAAACCTTGCCTACAAGTAGATAAAAAAAAAATAAAGAAACAATTTGACATAAAAATAACACCGCGTATTTTAACCACAAACTACATAGTATTGCCAAAAATAATTTAATGCAAAAGCAAGCAAAAGAAATGAGAATAAAAAAGAAGAAACAACCCTCAAAATAGAGGACCTCTCATCAAAACAAAAGATTTATGAATACTTTATAATATAATTTATAAAGCAAATAAAATGTGTCATTTTTCACAAAAATATACAAAGCATAAAATTGTATATAAAAATACTCACCATGCAAAAAATAACAACGCACATGATAGATCAGAAGTAGATATTACATAAGATAAAAAAAAATAATAATCTATTCTAAAATGATACTTGAAAATAATTGAACAAATTAATTTGTTTGAAATACAGTAAATCAAAAATATGAAATAGAAATAAATTGAAAATAAGAACGAGAAAAGTGGAAGAATGAAATAGGCTAAATAATAATTAAAAAATAATAATTTTCAAACTGCAACATAAATATACACTTTACAAAAACAAAATTCCACAGACAAAAAAGGAAACCCAAACACAAAACAATCACAATGAAAACCTGTTCGTAGCATGTTTAGCAATCAATGTATTTATTAATATATATGTTATGCAAATATGTGCGAACGATTATGAAGGAAAACGAAACACAAACTGAAATGCAAGAGGAAGGAAAACACTAAAGCAAATATGTATGACATACATATTTATATCAAATAATGTGTACAGTGTACATGAGTATAATATATATTATCATATACACAATACAGTAAAAAATTAGTCCAGAAATATGTATACAATTCATGCTAAAAGTTCGAAGACAAGAAGAAAACAAACGAACCCCAAAGAAATATTGCATAATGAACAAACGCCAGCCATATCACATAACATTTGAAAATAATGTGCTATGTGTATTTTGATGTGTATTTTTATAACATACACATGCTAAATAGAGATAAGGCCAACCTTCTGTGTTCCCAGTTGTATGTTCTAAATCTACAAAATAATGATAAAAGAATATAACAATGCAAAAATTCACAACATAAAATGGCAGATAGAGAATAAAATTGTATGCAGTAAGGTAAAAATTCATATGAAAACTAAAATTTGGGGGAACTATAAAGGGTATAATGTGTGTATTCATTTATAAAAATGATTACACAATGAAAAAGCAACTCGTCAAGAACGAGAAAATAACACCAAATTCGAAATAAAGACTGTAAATGAAAAAAAAAATCGGGTGGAAAATTCATAAATTGCGCAATTATACCACAAACACACCAGAAAAAAGAGAGAAAATAATTTAATGCAAAAATTGAAGAAAAAAAATTGAATCTTGGGAAGATATAGAAGATATAAAAGATATACATGGAATTTAATTTTTGTTTCATATTTAAGTGTATTATTTTCATTTAGCAAAATAATTATACAGTTAAAAACATTGCAACTCATCAAGAATTAGTAAAATATCGTAAACTCAGAAATAGAAAATGTAAATGAAAAAAAAAATATTGGGTGAAAAATATATATTTCGCTTAAAAGTATTATACCACAAACTAACGTACTGCCAGAAAAAAGAAGAAAATAATTGAATTAAAAAATTGAAAGAAAACTTGTCTTTGGGGAAACCAAAGGTATAGAAGAGAGAAAACTGAAATTTTATTATATGCATGCAGCAAAATAATTATTCAGTGAAAAAACAATAACACAAATTTGAAAATAAAAAAAAAATATTACAAAAAAACACATTCGGTGGAAAATATATACATTGCACAATTATACCACAAACACACGTACTGCCAGAAAAAAAAAAAAAAAAAAAGAGAAAGAAATACAGAATGAAGAAGGCGAAACAAATATGGATAAAGAACAAAAATGAAAATAAACCCCCTCCAAAACAAGACACTAGAAATAATACATTTAATTTTCAGAGCAATTTCAAGAAATATACTGTTGAATATTATGGATTTTATAAATAAAAGAATAATAAGTATACAGTGAAAAACCACCTCGTCAAGAATTAATAAAATAACGCAAAAAAAAAAAAGAAAAAAAAGGGGAAATGGAAAAAAAGAATATTTGGTGAAAATATAAACATTGCACAATTATGCCACAAACACACCTATTGCCCCCAAAAAGAAGAAAATAATTGAATTAACATGTATCAAAAATGGCACGAATACACAACAACAATGACATAATAAAAAATATGGTAAGTAAATTAAAGCAAAAGGATTGGGTCTCACTGTGTTGAACGGGCTGCAAGCCGCCGCCTATTCACGAGCGCTATCCCACTACTGCTCCACACGGGGACTTTTGCCTGCTGCGTTTCCGCCCTGGGCCAGTACGTCCCTCCTTAGGCGACCTGGTTGTTCGTTCCTCCGAATTAATAACCATATCGATGCCGAGCTTAGCGTGGACGCCCGATCGCCATAGAACGACGACAGACAGAACCCCCGCTCGCAAGCGATCCACCAACCCCGACCTCCGAGTAGCTGGATTACAGGCGCACGCCACGACGCCCGGTCGCGCAAATTTGTCAAAATAGAGTACAAATATCCAACTCATCTACTTGTTTGTGCCAAAGAGGGCGTAAGAGAATTGTTTCCTCCTGAGTTTCCTCTGCAGTACGCACGGTCTCAATCGTGTCAATAAACTGCCATATGTTTACGTGTTATATCAGTACCCCAAATAAAAAAAAAAAAATAAATAAATAAAAATAGTCATGAAAATTCAGTTCTGATGATGAGAAACCTCACAATAAGAAATATGTATTTTGAGATTATGCTTTCACGTATGCAAATTTACTGTTATATCCTGAGAAAGAATATTTTGCTCTTTGGGGATTTACAATGACAAAAATAATAAAAAAGAATTACATAAACAGTACATTTTACAAAAACGAAATGTTACAAAAGAAGATTATACTTTTCACATAATAAAGTTTTCATAATTAAGAAAGTTGGAACAAGATTCGAGGTTTAAGTAGTGCCGATTTTTTTTTTTTTTTTTTTTTTTTTTTTTTTTTTTTTTTTT
>BQKZ01012796.1:10173-23023 GCA_036244855.1 Temnopleurus reevesii | reverse complement strand
ATGTACTACCTTTTGAATGCCTAACTGTCGCGACATTAAACATCATTTCCTGTCATTTGTCACATTTAACGTGTCAAGTTTATGGCAAATTGAAGCAAAACAGTGGAAACCCGCCGTGTCGTTGGTTCATAAAAAATAGTGGATGTAAAAATAATAGCTGGTCATAGATACAAGCTTTATTTAGTCAATTTAAGACCTAGAGATGAACTTCATACCCAAGAGTCATATTGAGGAGCCTGCTTTATTTGAAGTCGAGTTCACTTCAAACTACTGAATGAAGGCCTTATTGCATAATTGAGTTATGAAAGATGTAAATTAAGTAGAATAATTTCTAGAAACGCACGCCATAAACGCCTTCCTTTTATAAGTACTGTGATCACCCTAATTCATGTCACTTTGGATATTTTTAAGTTTAAATAGAAAAATATATATATTTCGAAAATGTAAAAACACTTCCGATTTTTTGTTAAAAAGGTAAAACAAAGTAAATTTTCTTTAGAAGTAGGCCCACGCCTGAGGCCCCTCCCAAATAATAAACGCCCTATAGGCCTAAAGATGGTGGGAGTTTAAGATATTATAGAAACAAAAATTAACCAGAGAATCATGATTACTAGCACATTCCTGCTAAAGGAGCTGAAAACAGGTCTTGGGACTTAACCCCCCAAAACGGGGCTATTTTTATAGGCTAGGAAAACTGACGGAGGAGGGGACTAATATCTCGCCAGTTGATTGTGCAATCACCGCGAAAAATTGCGCGAATAATCGTTTTTCATTGTTTTTTTTTCGTTGAAAATTGTTGCAGGAAGTATTTAAAGCACATCTATGCTAAAATAAATCAATTCCTGACAAGAAGAAAAGAAAACAAAGTAACAGAAAACTCAATTTGCATTGACTTTGTACACAAAATCAAGTTTTGAAGCAATGGGGGGGGGGGGGGGGTTGACGATTATTTTATTTCTAATGCACGTTGCACCATTCCCGTCAACATGGGCATTGTAAATTAATGGTCTCAAAAGTTGCGCAAAGAGTGAAAGAAAATTTCCTAATGAATGCGGTTAAAAGAAACAAAATACGTTTACCAGTTTATTTGTGCCAAGCATGAGATCAAAGTATCCCTTAATCATATCGGCTAGCCAGATACATTTTGGTTTTTTTTTACTTCTATCTTTTATACATTGCATTGGTTTCTTATGTTATCATTATCTGTAACATATTCAATGTGAACAGAAATAATTTCCGAAATGCACAATTTATAGAGAACTTGAAACTTACCTGAAAGGCCACACCTGTTGGAGTCAATCCGTAAACACTGAATGAAGCATGTTGTGGGATCCAATATAGGGCTCATTAAAAAAATCTAAGTTGGATAGTTCTTCTTATCTTCTTTTTATAAAATAACTTAATAATTTTGTTCTTAAGGGTACTTTTTCGTTTGTTGCTAAAAATGATTACCCACAAACTAGGTATACATGGTTATTACTACACGGCATAAAACTAACCATTATTCACGCAATCGAAATATTGTAAATATCTTCTTTATTTTCAACATGTGCAAGCCCTCCCTTCTTTACCGAGAATAATTGTTTAATCAGTTTCAAACAAAAACTCATCTAAATGCTTTTTGAACAGTTCATGCATGTAGATGCATAGTGTAACGTGAAATTCTCCATGACGCAGAAAAAAAAACATTTTTCAATATTTATATATCCCAAGATTGTTTGTCATTAATTCAAACGGATTAAGGTTCTAACTTTTTTTAATCTTTCATTTGGATGGCGTAAGGATGATTTAACATGTTTTATGTTCTAAAGGTAAAAGTCTCTTTTAGAAGGATGGTTCTAATGTTATTCATCCAAGTGACACACTTATAAATGAAGCTGTCATGAATGATGATTTTATTTTAGTGCTATCTATATCTCGAGATGTTTCCTCAGTGCACTGACTTGGTAAATGAAATATTACTTCCAAGCCTGAACAATCGGGGCCTAGAGGAAATAAACCATCCACCATTATATAAAAAAAAGAGTGTATTAAAGAGAAGAGACCGATTAAGTATGGTATAAAATTGAAAAAAGAAACATGTCAGTCTTTAAAGTTTGTTCTAGGAAAAAATATCAGCAGAAATCATAAATAAAAAGAAAATACGTTGTTTAAGTCGGAAATTGGTCTTTTAGCAATGAACAATCATTGTATTGCAAAAAGACCAACTTTCCACATAAATAACCTATTTCCGATTATATTTATTGGAATTCGACTTCTGGTAAAGTGCAAAAATCCTTTTAATTTCATGGAATTCTATTAAATTCGAAGCCCAGCAGAATTAGTTTTTCTTCAATCGATAAATATACATTAAAAACATCTCATCAACACTCTAAAATCTCAAATGGACAATCATGACAGTGCAGGCCCGACACTCACCAGCTTTAGCAAAAACGAAGAAGAAAGAAAGAAAACATAACGTGGCCCGCTCTAGTAGAAATGATCTGTTTTAAAAGACGACTTACAATTCACCAAAGCATTCTTTCAACCTTTTCGATGTTTAGTCAACATTTTATTAATTTGTAGGTATTGTCTTCTTTAAAAATAAAGAGTTGACTAAACATTTAAGGCTCTATTTCTTACATTTCAGAACGGTTGGTAGCTCTGAAAGTAATTGACAATTAACATGAGATTTAAAACAAACGATTTTTTTCTTCTCCCTCTCTCTTTTTTCTCTTATCTGTCTCTCTCTCCCTACTTCTATCTCTACCCCATCCACACTTTATATTTATGTCTACACTTCTTGGAGTAAGGAGCAAAGTTGAAGTCAATCGAATGTTTCGTGTGAACAGGAATCATTATATTTGCAACGCAAGTACGTAGATATAAACTTCAAAACATCATGTACAACTTTATTACAGAGGCAGTGACCTATTTCTATCTCCAATTCAGTAATAACATTCCAAAACATAATTATATGAGTAGTTTACAAGTGAAGCCATTTTGCAGTGCTGTTGTGTGTTTGATCATCCAGTTTGTGGACCTACATGGAATAAATAGATCTCTGAATTATTCATCCTTCCTTCGAACAAGCATCAAAACATGCCATAATACACTGAGTACTGATTGGGGTATGAAAAATTGATGGGTCAAATGAGATTGGCTATACAAGAAAATGAGTGTGGTTAATGAGGCTTGTTCACGATGTTGTATTTGTCTAAAATGCTAACGATCTGTCGCCTAAGGTGTGAATGTGCTGCGATATCGATTCTGTGTCTGTTTCTTGATAGTTATAGATGTAGCTCCCATTCCCCGAAAGAAAATATATGAAATAAACCACATAATTCACTTTCAATTACAAGCTGGCTAGCCTATGAGGTGTGTAAATTTCATAATTTTATTTTGTAACAATAATTTATCCACCTTAATTCGTATAATCATTACATTCTGGTCACATTATGTTTCATGAGGGGTCCCAAAATGAAAATATGGCGATGAAGGATTCGGAAAGCAACTTTACCAAAAGTAAAATTCTACAACCCTTCAAATCTTCAGATAAGTTGTAAATAATAATGATATAAATATTATTATTATCATTATTATTATTATTATTATTATTATTAGTTTTATTATTATCATTATTATTATTATTATTATTATTATTATCATTATAATTATTATTATTATTATTATTATTATCATTATAATCAGAACATATTCATTCTTTAGTGTGAATGGGTATAAACTATCTGAAGCTTTGAAGTGTTGTACATTTTTGCTCATGATGAACAAAGATATGGCTCGTAGCCAGTGAGGCTGATCCCTACTGGAAAGTGGTAGGGTGTGCCAGTGGACCTACACCCCCCCCCCTTTTTTGTAGCGTCACTCATATAGCTCAACCCCATTGACTATACTAAAGTATGTTATTCCTATATTTTGTGTACGGAAGATCGATGACCCGGTTCCAGTTGTTAATAGGTTAATTATTTCTCAAATTTGATGTTGGGAGGGTAATGAGAAAATTCGGTTGAATTCAGGTGTATATATATTCCCATTTCGTCTTGTAGTTACCATGACGACATGATTTTTCGCCTTGCAACTTACATCATGTACATCGGCCTTCAATTTAACAATTTAACACTGTTGACGCTATATATTCACTGTTGACTAACATTCTTGATTCATTTCGTATTTTTGGTCACAGTGTAGAGTAAGATACGTCAAAATAATAAGTGTAATATAGCTGTAAGACTTTATACCAAAAACACACGACTTCATTTTGAAACAAAATATACCTCATACCGCAACAAAGTTTGTCTTTTCAAAACAAAGCACTCTACCACAGAGACATACAAATAGATCATGAATAGAGAGAAAACAAAGCACTCTACCACAGAGACATACAAATAGATCATGAATAGGGAGGAAATGTGACAAATATAAAACCACGTATTTTGATAACAAAAAAAAAACCAGCATTGTTTTAGTAACCTTTCCAGTTTTTTCGATACAAGTTCAACACCAGACTGGGTCATTTGACACTCTTCACGGGAGGCTTTACAATGATAACAATTTCCCATTTCAATATAAGTAAAATAATTTGAAACAGTTTTAAAAAAAGGGGGAATTTTCCAAAATTATTTAGGAATAATAATATTACAACCATTTATATTTTCATTAAAATTCACGCTTTTCTCTGCAAATCGCAAGCACTGACATATCATAATCACGAAATTTCTGTTAATATTGTAGTTGAATTTTCAAATCTTCTAATTTTTCTCAAAAGCGACATATTTTTCTCACGCCTTTGCAATGTATGCAAAGGAAATGACTTTCGACATAACATTCATTGTACAATTACATTGTATTTAGAAAATACGCAACTTTAGAGAAAGTTGAGAAGATACTGACAACATTTCATTAATGACACAGGTGGGGATCTGGTTGATTTTGATGTCATCAAGTTTGCCGATTTGCAGAGCGTAGAGAGGTATTCAAGAATATGTAAATGAGTATAATATCCACATTTCTTTGACCATTCCTTTTGATTAATATGTCGTTCAAATTAGTTTCCTTTTATTGAAATAGCAACAGTGGCCAACTATTGTTACGTGAGTGTCCAAATTACTCATCAAGCACAGTGAATTTGCATACAAGCCCATGTAACGTATTTCGGATGATGACGTCAATAAGGATATCGCAAGTTGGATCACATACTTATCCTTATCTTAACACTGTGATTATACAAAAAAAAACATTTTCTGCTTTATGCCAAGTCACAGGTAACTAAAAGAAAAGTGTAATTTCCGTTACAGCGGCCAGGCATGAAAACCACTCAATCATGTCAATAAAACTCCTTGAAAGTTAATTAACAGGCAACATTTGAAATAGTTCCAATAAACAATTGTCTGAGAAGGAGTAGGGAATGATACTTTACATGAAATTGTCCTTACGAAACAAATTTTTGTAAAATTGCAGCAAATATGAGGTCAATAGAGTTTCGAGAAAAATATTTTTTTTCGGAGTTTAGAGCAGCTAAAACTGTAACAATCAGATACACAACTTGTATAACTTGCAGTATATTGTTACCATGATAACAAGCCCGAATACGGTAGCAAATTATGAGGTTTGTATTTTTGTAAATCACACCGTCCGTGTTTTCACAACATGACGGTAGCTCAAGGATACTGTTGTATATAGCCATCATGCTATATACTCAACGAAACAGGCCCTTCTGATGACGCAGGCTATTTACAGGATACCCTTTAGATTGTTGCGGTTTACTCGTCTTCATTTAACACTTCTCCTTTGCTTTCGTCACTTTTAGAAAATATCTACGATATTTACTGTAATTTTGAATTTTTATGCAGACATAGATTAGCCATTCTTTTTTATCCAAAAGGTCACTGGGTCACTTAAATTGACACCAATTCAGTATTGTCGATCTTAAGAAACTTAAAGTTTATAGCTCGATGGTCAAATCAAATTTCATGGACATATATCCAATGCGTATTTAAAACTTAGTTTCTTGACTGAACATGCTGAAAGAGCATTTAATCATCAGTTGGACCACTTCAAGTATTGTCAAGGAATCTGTTGGGACTTAGCATATTCCCTTTTTTTTTATCAGGGTCCATTGCGTCACATCTCTCTCAGTCAATAAAGAGTGGCATCTTGATTTGTCGTGCCGTTTGTGTCCAGATTTGGTACCCATTATACTAATTTAACTCCTTTACTGTTGAGTTATGTAATTCCAATAGAGTTTGTGCAGGGACATTACCCGGTTCCAGTAGTCAATGGTTTAAGTTTCTTTGCTCTTCAGATGCATGTCGTCTTCACCTAAACCTGAATGAACTGGATGGTCAATTTCTCCGACTGACGGATGACAGGTTGATGACTCGTTCCGATCCCCTGGCTCTTTTGATCCCTTGGCATCTTCTTCATCTATTTGGCGCCTTTCACTATTGTTTATTTCGTCTTTGTGGGTGACATTGTTGCAATTAGAATTATTAGTGTTGCCAACGAGCGCTTTGGCATCTCCATTCATATAAATTTTGTTCTCGAATTCCAAAGGTGGCGATGGTAAAGAATAATCGTTCGTAGAAAGTACGGAATCACACCCATCATTATTTGGAGTAGAAGACACACTGCTCCCGCTGCTGGAGATGGCAGTTTCATCCGTGCCTTGTTCGGAGGCATATGGCGCGTCTATTTGCAGAATGATTCTCTCATCATTCACGCCCGATACACGCCTGGCAGGAGACATCTTCATGCTCTTTTGCTTCCCTTGGTTGGATGCCCCGATTGGTTTCTGTTTCTCTATGTCCATCGACCTGCGAGAAAGTGACGAGTCACAGACTTGCTCAGCCTTCCGCTGTACGTGCGCAAGGGTCATCCTGCGCAGCTCCTGCACCGTGTTCCGATGGGGTTGCCTGAGGATGATATAGCACTTGGGGAAGTAAAGAAACCCCATGAAGATCCAGGGACAGATCACCAGGACAGCATTCTGGAAGATGGCTTTCATGCTGCCATTCGACAAGACGAAAGACGTGAAACTCAGGACCCATATTATCAGACTACATCCCATACTTCCCGCGATTATCCGAGACTCTCCGAAGTTCTCCGGAAGATGCCGAGCTTTAAACGCCAGCACAAAAGCGACGATGACAATAACCCAGTTGTAGAGCCACTGGACAGGCAAGGCTACGGCACCATAGTCGCATTCGACGTATGTGATATGCGGGATGCTACTATCAATGTATAAGACGCCTGGTGGCAAGAAGACTAGGTACAGCGTCACAGCTACTGCCTCGATCATCACGATGATGAAGACAGCTAGGAGCTGCAGGTGTCGCTCTAGGAACAGGTGTCGACGCATCAAGTCTGGTAGCTTAGCTTCTAAGATGGACAACACTCCCTTGGTCTTCACAAGGTAGACGGATACGATCAGTGATATCAGTGGTCCTTGGATACCTACATGAAGCATACAGTGTTCTGGAGTGGGTAGACCGATGTGAAGCATCGGAGCCACAAGGGCTACGGTGGTCGCGATGAGGAGAAGGAGGCTCAGCTCATAGTTGGCTGCCTTCACGATGGGTGATTTTTGATGATAGGCGATGACGCCTAGGAGGATGAGGTTGACGATGGCGCTGATGATGGAGATAATGATGTAGATCATTGCTGGAATCGAGTCCCATCTGAGGTAGTCCAGGTGCCGAGGTTCGCATGTACCAGATGCAGGGTTGAACCAATGTCCGCTAGAGCATTGCTCACATCGCATCGAACCTACGTGAAAACAAAGATAGTATCAAAGTTTAGATTTGAATTGAATTGAATTAAACATCTATTTCCTTTTCACAGACATAATCATTACAAAATAACATGACAAAGTAGTAAAATCAAAGGAGACGAGTACCCTGAAAGCAAAGCTTGAGTTGGGATCGCCTTAACAATAAACAAATTTAAACAGAATAATTTTTTTTAAAGAAGAGTAAAGAAAATGAATTAGTATATCATTTGAAGAGGACACAAACAAATTAAAGAATAAACAAGATGGTGAAAGGAAAAACTGTTTGAAAGATATAAATGGTGAGAGAGAAGAGAAAGAAGAACAAGAGAAGTTTGGCATTAGCATAATTAAATGTCGATCAGAGGAAAAGGGCATATGGCGTATTCATGACGCCAGATCATTGTAAGGGAATGTAATTGCCTTTATACCCAATAATTATGCTATCATAACTTATTATTCATGATCATGTACCGGAGCAAGTTACCTGAACTAATATGACAGCATGTAAAGCACAGTGATAATTGTTCATATCTTGTCCAAACGTCTTCATGTTCCTGTCACTGCTTCTTCTTTTATTTTCTTCTTCTTTTTACATGTTGGCGTATTTAATGGGATTCATCTCCCTCACGCCCCTGGTTTATCCCCACCTCGTCCAATGGCATCTCGTCCAATGACCGTGTCGTCCAAACGCGCTTCGTCTAACATTAGGTCGTCCAATTACCGTTTTGTCCAATATTCATTTCGTCTAATAGCCGCTTTGTCCAATAACCAGTTAGTCCAATAATCAATTCGTCCAATAGCCATTTGGGCTAACATCATTTCGTCCAATCTGGACAACCTGATTATAGGACAAATTGACACTAAACAAAGTGGTAATTGGACGAAGTAGGACTAGACCACATGATGATTGGACGAATAGGCAATTGGACAAAATGAAGATGGACCATATGGTTATTGGACGAAATGGCTATTGGACGAACGGGATATTGGACAAATTGGTTAATGGACAAAGCTGCAATTGGACGAAATATTTATTGGACGAAATGTTTAAAGACGAAGTAATGTTGGACGAAGCGCGTTTGGACGAAACGGTCATTGGACGATATGGCATTGGACGAGATGGCAATTTACCGGGTAGACGGCAGCATGGGCAGGGGCGCAACATTTTAGGTTGAACGGGAGGAGGTACAAACTTTATCTTTTTTCTTTTTGCTCGGTGGAGGAGGCAGGGAAAGCTCAAAACTGATCTTGGGTCTGGCATAATTATGTCGCCAATCTACTGGTAGGCCGAAAATATACAATCATATTTTTGCAAAAACTGGTTTATTCTCATCTCATAACAGTCCTTTATCATCTTTTTTTGTATAGCCTCCGATTCAGAACATCTCTTTTAAGGAGTGTATCACATAATCTTGATCATATTCTATATAGTTTTTAAGCGCAACTTTTTTGTCTCAAATCTAGCTAATAATTCCTCTTTTATGAGTGGTTGCATCTACCCCACCAATGTTTTGTTTTAGAGTTAGGAATGAAGTGATGTCTTGTATAAGACAGTATTCAGTACATTTCCGATTTTTATGACATCATTTTGGGGTCTTTTTACTTCTGAAAACAGTGAAAATAAAAGCGGTAAATTATTGTTTAGCGACAAAACACAAAATAAATTTTGGTAATTGCTATTTGTGCAAACTGTGAAAATGAAAGTGTTAAATGAATTTGTTCGGCCATAAAATGAAACAAGACAAAGAAAACCCTCGAAAAGATTTTTTTCATACCCTGACTTTTATTGCAGTTCATTCTCAGAATAGGGAAATGCTGGTAATTATGTCAAAAGTGAAAGCTGGTAGCCGTTTCACCACATAAACATGATAAAGTATTTGCAATTTAATGAGGAAGCTTTTATTCCGCTAATTCNCAAAAGCGGTTTCTTCGAGCATTTGGAAAGAAATATTGGTGTAATAATGTGATATATACATATAGGTTAACTAGCATAAAGGTTTAGCGTCAACATGTTTGTTTCTTTTTATTGCAGTGATGAATAAATTTCAATTCAATTTAATTCAACACACATTCTAACACACACATAACCCTCTCACACACCATGTGCTAACCATTTGACTTGATGATGAGACGGCCCAAAGTGCCAAACTATCTCCTCCCGAATTCAGCAATACCAAGTCCATGCAGCAACGGGTGCTCTTGGACTGTGGAGATAATTTTATATAATCCCGTCAGGTACACCTCACCTTGGTTAAGTGCAGCACAGTATGAATGAATTTATTGCTGAAGGAAATTAACGTAATGGGTGGGACTCGAGCTCAGACCATCTGGTTAAAATGTGAAATTCAGAAGCACTACACCACGACGCTTCCAAAAAGCTGAAATGATGTGGAAATTTAGTTATTTTTTAATAAAATAAAATTCCTTCGATGTTAAACATATTTTCGCTTTCCTTTCATACCTCAGAATTTAATACACAAACATCATAATCGCATTATCACTGTCGCAAATTAAGGTTTTGTTCTATAAATAAAAAAGATATATATACATCAAATCCATCAGTCTGATATATTCTATTACATTCAGATAAGAATAATAATAGAAACAGAATGCAATAGATTGTAAATTGTACTGCAGGCACTATGAATTTATCTTTGAAAATTTAATAGAACGTTAGTTTTTTTTAGCGATAAACGTTGATTCCGAGGCTAATATTTTCACAGCTTAGTTCATGCACACCATCTACCATTAAGGTAGCATTCAGGATTTGGCAGTTGAGCATTATTTTAAACTAGGACAATGTGTACAACGTCTATTAGCATTGAAATGGCGAATTGTGTACACTATATATAAACATTAAACAAAAAAAAGGTGCACAAATGGTTCAAATTGTCCAAAAATGTGCATTTTGCAATAAAACTGAAAAGCAGATTTTTTTTTTTTTTTTTTTTTTTTTTTTTTTTTTTTTTTTTTCCGGGTTTGGCCTTTCCCTTTGAAAAGGGGGGGGGGGGGGGGGGGGGGATTAGGCCGAACGCAAATGTGTTATTGAGGAGAAAATCAATGCTCAATACATTTCTCCGTGCAATCTAGTCTAGCGCCACCTTACGTTGAAAGGATAAACTATTCTCACAATGCCGAATCAAAGAGCTTTATAAGCTTTATAAGCTTTATAAGCTCTTTGTGCCGAATCAATTTGTCTTCTATTTCATGTTAAGTCCTGTATTTTCAGAACGGTATGACTGAAGTAAAAAAAAAATACACTTTGATTCATGAGTGTAGAGAGTTGAAAAACCAAATATTGCTTTATGATTTAGTTTGAAATAATAGTATCGTGATATAACCTTGACAAAAATTATTGCTCAGATCAGATGGTAAATAGGGCTTATTTTGAAAACCAAAAATAACATAGAACTGCTTTCAAAATGTTACGATCAGATATTCACTCACTTTTAGACTAGCGACTAGCATTCAGACTAGCGATGAAAATCTTTGGGCAATATATCTTGCTAATCTAAGGGGCTGCTTTTTACTGTGCATAGAAATTCATTATTTTGCTCGCTTACCCATGCGGCGCACTTTGTAAATATAATTTCTAAATCCCCTCCCTTGGTAAAAAGACTGCTCGTGTTGTGGGTCAAAATTGCATTGCAAATTTGTTAACAATTTTTAAATCCTGTTTTCTTAATGAGGGGCAATTTTAAGAGAAAGGAAAGCTCAAAGAGCCATTTCCCCCAATTTGAATTTTATTGGGGCTATTTGCCCGTCTCTCACCCTACCCAATGGTGTTGGTGTTGCAGCAAAAACCAACACCAGCCTCAACACCAAACCTGAAGTCTGTCGGTGTTTGGGGCAGGCCTCGCAAGATTCTGACGTATTTCTGGTCATCTCTGTATCTTCTGTAAACTGACCAACGGTGTTGGAGCTCGGTTTACGGACCATTTTGCTCTCTCAACACCAACACCAACACCGAACACCGTACTTGAAGTCACCCAATGCATTTCAAACGCCGCAGTAGTTCACGCAACCCCCCCCCCCCCCCCAGGAATTGTGGTTCTGGCATTCTAAAAATCTGCAAACGCTTCTTAGGTATAGGTTGAAGAGCGCCATCATGCAAAGACCGATCATTTACATTCGTTACTTAAATGTTTGTTTATTCATTTATCATTTTATTAATAAATGCACGAC
This sequence comes from Temnopleurus reevesii, assembly GCA_036244855.1. NCBI lineage: Eukaryota > Metazoa > Echinodermata > Echinoidea > Temnopleuroida > Temnopleuridae > Temnopleurus > Temnopleurus reevesii. Next base: position 11,070 of record BQKZ01012796.1, on the reverse strand, counting down.
AAGGCAGTTTTATTATGTACTGCTGCTTCAATTCATTATCCGTCATGTTGTATTTAAATCATTTATTTTACCATTCATGTTTAATTACCAACATATGAATGCTGCCCACAATCAGTTATCAAATTCAATTTATATTTGACATTTTTTTTTCATTTTATTATTTGTTAGGCGGTTCTTCATTCATCGATTCATTCAAGTATTCGTCCATTTATTCGTTCATATTTTCATTCATCTAATGTTCTTTTTAATGATTCATTTATTCCGTCATTTATTTTACTTGCGTATATATCTTATATTGGGGGATCAAATTCCATTCTAAGTTGGATTTATGTTGACGAAAAGCGATCAATTTTTTTATTTGAAAAGATGTTCGGTCTGAAATGTAAAAACAAATATGAATGGTATATCGTGGCGTGCTCCTGTAACCATGGTAATTGAGACTTAGATTGCATATTCGACCCCGATTGCGTCTTTCGGATGGTGACATCAACAATCGACCCCTCCTTCTGTTTTTATTCTTCTGGCGTAAATATTAAGTTTGAATGATACATGCCGAAAACCGATATCTCTCTCTCCCTACCCCTCCCTTCTATCTATCTCTATACCGCTACCCCCCCCCCTCCTCTCTCTCCCCTCCCTTCTCTCCCCCTTTCCCCTCCCTCTATCTTATCTTTCCCTATTCCTCTACGTTTGGTTTGCCCTTCCCCACATTCATGTGCTTCAAGGAGAATTAACCTCAGATGATAATATACACCTATAAGAAAGGTGTCACATATCTCTACTAATTGGACTGGATCAAACTATACAATGTATTCAGAAAAGCGTAAAATTGCCGATATCTCAGAACAGGTTTTCGTCTGCTACCACATTACAAGGGGGCTGCCATTTTGTTCAGAA